>JAVHYY010000335.1:0-91395 GCA_035221665.1 Okamejei kenojei | reverse complement strand
CAGATACGAGAGTATTGTATCTTCTTTGAGATTTATTCATCAGAAGCACACTCAGGTTAAATCCTATTTGACAGTATCCGAGGATTGGATTTCAGGTCAGGAAATATTGGTGAAATAAAATGGTGGTGCAATGATTGCGGATGAGTGGACACGGCAAGTCAGATCGTCTCATGGATAGATTATGTGCGCGATCTCATCGGACAGGATGCAACTAGACGTGGTGATTGAGATTATGAAGGCACAGGATGAGCATGGATTTGAGTTTACGTATGGATTCACGATAGAGACATTGCGGGACAGAACATGGGTTGGGAAGGCACAGGAGTCCATGAATGAGGTAAGGCCAACATGATGGAGCTCTGGTACTAGAAGACTTGAAAATATTCTGGAGACTGGACTAATGCATCTTTGCACTGCAGAGTTTTCACAGTCAAGATGACAAGTTAAAGGAGCAATTGAATTTCTAATTGCACATACAGTTCATTACATTCAATGTGTAATTTTATATTTCTACTATGATTCAGTTTATTGATGGTTTAGGGTAAAAAAAAATGTATTAGATATAAATATAGGGAAAGCTATAAGAATGAGTATTTCCATGCGTCAGTGACCTTGAAGAATGTTGTACTAGACACTGATGTTTACTTACGAGGTTACTGATATCAATAAAGGATAATCGTTTCTAGCCCCAGAACCCATCTGTGCAGGTTTGAGTCACTACAGAATCACAGAATAAAACCCTCAGGCACAACCCAAATTTCAATACTTTGAGGCGACACAAGTTGAGCCTTACACTCTGAGTTGCCATCGTGGGAGTAGTGCTGCAGCACGCGCGGCTCACGCTATTAAAGATTCTTTGTTCAAACTGAGGCCCCTATGCGCCTCTTGGGGACACATTAGATTTTGGAACGCGGGGACCACCAAAGTGCAGTGGAAATACCCGACGGTCTCGTGGTTTCCTGGCCGTATTTAACTCCTCCTGTCAGTCTAAATAGGAACATATTCGGGGCTATTATGGAGACCATATTTTCTACATGACGCTACTAACTAGTAGACTTCAACTTCTGCGCGCATAGTTTGCATCGCGCGATAAATGCTTTACACAGCGTGATGGTGATACAACGTAACCACGTGCGTCAGATCATTGCAGACTCAACAGCAGCTGAAATCCTACAGCAGACTCCTTCAGGCAACGCAGGTTGACAGGAATACAATCCACATTGTTATTAAATATGCTTTAATTGACCACCAAAGTCTACCTGAACCTGCTCAATTTCGCATAACTACATATCAGCACAAACAGATACTTTTCATTTCCATAAAAAATATATTGTTCTTTTTTCCTTGTAACAAAGATACACATTGTCATAGATAAATGTGGGGCGATCTGTGCTGCATTATAGGATTTCTTCAAGTACTTTACCTGTCGGCTTGCGTTTCAGTTGGACAGAACACCACTGCCAGTGTAATGACAGAGGAGATCAGAGCCAGACCTCCGATAACTTAAACAAATCTGATTATAAAATGTATATTCCCTGTCAAAACAATAGAGAACACAAGAGTTCAAATTTGTTAGAATAAGATGGACATCATTCAAAAGCTCCCAAAGTACCAGGCAGTAACCACCACTGACTAATTTAGATTCAGAAGTCTTGAAGGTTAACGTGATCCAGATTAAACTGAGGACACAAGGTATTGCAGCTGATAGTTTTACCAATAAAAGACACAAGTGTTGGAGAAACTCAGCAGGGTTGGTAGGTGACATTTCGGGTCGCAAGCCCCTTTAGTCTGATAGTAGGGTCCGGACCCATAAACATCACCTATCCATGTTCTCCAGAGATTCCGCCTGCCGTTGAGTACTCCATGCACATTGTGTCTTTTTTTTCCAGGTTTAATTGACCCTTACTCTCAGAAGATTAGAGAGCCGCAACTTGCCTCAGTAGCCATCAGTTAGAGACTGTAAACATTCACACAAGTTTCTATTTCTTGGTTACATCAGCTGACATTCTCAGGCATGTGATTGGGAAACACAGAAACATAGAAAATAGGTTGCCATTCGGCCTTCGAGCCTGCACCGCCATTCATTATGAGTCATGGTTGATCATCCAAACTCAGTATCCTGTACCTGCCTTCTCTCCATACCCCCTGATCCCTTTAGCCACAAGGGCCACATCTCACTCCCTCTTAAATATAGCCAATGAATCTGGCTCTCATTACCTTCTGTGGCAGAGAATTCCACAGACTCCACCACTCTCTGTGTGAAAATGTTTTTCTCATCTTGGTCCAAAAGATTTCCCCCTTATCCTTAAACTGTGACCCCTTGTCCTGGACTTCCCCAACATCGGGAACAAACTTCCTACATCCAGCCTGTCGAACCCCTTAAGATTCGTAGCGAAAGCCTCTATAAGATTCCCCCTCAATCTCTTTCTAAATTCTAGCGAGTACAATCCGAGTCTATCCAGTCTTTCTTCATATGGAAGTCCTGCCATCCCAGGAATCAGTCTGATGAACCTTCTCAGTACTCCCCTCTATGGCAAGAATGTATCTTTCCTCAGATTAGGAGACCAAAACTGTACGCAATACTCCAGGTGTGGCCTCATCCAAGGACTGTACAACTGCAGTAGAACCTCCCTGTCTCCAAAACTCAAATCCTTTTGCTATGAATGCTAACATACCATTCGCTTTCTTCACAGCCTGCTGCACCTGCATGATCCTACTTTCAATGACTGGCGTGTACCATGACACGTCCCATGGGAGCTGATGGTTGGCTGATAAAGTAGCTCAGGATTCAGCTGTGATATTCCACTGTACAATGGACAAATGTCTATCTCATAGTCTAAGGCCTGAGCTAATGGTTGAATGAGCACATGCTGACAGAGGTGGATATTGCCCTCCAGCTTCTTCCTCTCTAACCAGGAGTACAAGAATTCTCTCTGTAAACGTTAGAAATACTCAGCCGTTCGAGCGAGCACAGTATCCGTGGAAAGGGAAAGAAGTGAGTTCCATGTTGTGATTAAAAAAAAAACGTTTGTCAGATTCAGAAAAGTATCTTTGACCATAGACAATAGGCTGCAGGAGTAGGCCATTCAGCCCCTCGAGCCGCAGCACCGCCATTTAATGCGCGATCATTTGCTGGACTTGTTCCTCTTTCACAGTTCCTATCTTTCCTGCTGATTATTATTAAAGAGTTTTTCTCGTTCGGATTTTACTTCGGAGTCATTGTGTGAGTGATACGTGAAGAGATACCGCCTGGCGCTGGATTGGAACGGGCATATACGTCGACGCTGACGCAGAAGCAAGAGCTGCAGAGGCAGCTCCTCGACAGCGGGTAGGGACGGCAATCGGCAGTCTAAGTGCAGCTTGACTAAAACCTTTACGGGTCTGGAAAACTCGTGCCTGGTGTATTGAACCACGGATCGTTTAAAAATGAAATTTAAAAACAAAAGTAAAGTAAAAGATTAAAATAGAACAGCAAATTACTCTGTTAAAACAACGGAGTTTGAAAAAAAGAACGTCCGGGGGAATACCCAGCGCGCGATCGGGACGGGAGATTAGAATTACGGGGCCGGTTCCGATACTGGTGACGTTATAAAAACTACGGTAGGGAGGTTAAGATGCTCCCCAAACTTTTTGCAGGGGGGGAAATTTTAAATGTCAGAAGGCGTAATTTAAAAAAATTAATAAAGGCCTTCAGACGGAAAATAATGGAAATATTCCCTAACATACCCTATAGGGGGTTTCACATATAAAAAGGGAAAAAATATGATGTAAGTCTCGTATGGTGCGCTCATATCTACCTCAGATTTTTTCTGAAGGTAGTCTCTTGAGGGGGAAAAAAACTCAGGAGAAACAAGGGCATCGGCCGAAAATGAAATGCAATCAAAAACTGACCACCTAAAATAATGCACTGAGTCGTGGTGGCTGGTCATGAAGTACCACCACAGCACCCAATATATTATATATATATATATATATATATATATATATATATTATATATGTATATATATACACACAGGTGTATGCACAACACCTGAATAAAAAGTGAGGCCATGGAAAATTACCATGGAAACCAAAAAATTAAGTTGGTCTCACTAAAAGCTGTTATGGTTTAAAACAGCAGAACTAATGATGAGTGAGGCCATGAAAAAATAAACATGGGAAAAACCTCACCAAAGCTGTAATGATTGAAAACAGCAGAATACGATAAAACTTTTATGTTTATAAAGATATCAACGGTGAATCCGTTTATGATATCCATGTCTCAAATTATATGAGATATAAGAAATACCAATTTCCAAAGTATTTCAAAATGGATGCATGGCATTACTATTTCAAAAAGAAAAATAAAATAAATAAAATGTTGTGCAAATAACTAATACTTTTAAAATAAAATAAATTGCCATCAGTTTGTGGAGCTCAATGGGAAGAAATATATATATAATTTCAACCAATCTGCACTATAGATTTGCAGATCAATACAAATCAGGTTATGTTAAACTCCTGATTATTATGGGAATAAACCTGCCTTATGATAAATCAAAGATATTGATTACAAAAGAACAGGACTACTGATCTTTAAACTTTGGGGGAAAAAACTATGATCCAATGAAAAGATTTGATAATGGATCAAAACAAAGGCAGAAGTGGTATAATCCAACATAGCCTTATCCAAAACCATATAATTGGGAAAAGAAGGCTTGAAGTACGTTGAAGAGGTGCAAAACATCTGGTTACAAAAATAAGTTCATGAAATCATCCAATTGTGGGGGATTACAGGTGGTATTATGATCATTAATTTAATATAACTAAGGAACGATTGGTTCACCTGTATAAGAAAACCTTTAAAAATTGATTTTAGGTTTGCACTCAAAAGTAATTTCAATAAAGAAGAGGTAACGTACATGTATATTATAAAATTACCTCAGTGTAAAGATTTGATGGTATAAACCATACAAAACTATCATTTTATATACACTTTCACAGTGTAAGAAAATGGAAACATCTAGAACATGGAAATACAGTTGCGATTAACAAAGTGTTAATCAATATTACAGGTGCTTGAAAATTAATTAAAGTGGGTCAAGCTGTGCAAGTTTAAAACATTGTCCAAAGGATTTTAATTAACCAGTTCAAGGCTGTTTAAACAGAATAACTGAAGGAACAATTATGCTGATAAAAGATCAGCACTTGCATAATGAGGTCATGGTCATGGGTTATCTTGATTACATTTAAATTGGAAGGTATAAGAGTCAGCTGCAAATTAGTGCTGCAATTACAAACCTGGTAAAAGGCAAGGACCTGACCATCACATAAAGCGTATGCTTAGGCATTAATAAAATATTCATAAATTACTATTCTGAATTTAGATAGTAATTCAGCACCATAAGAGGGGGGTAAAAATTGTTCCATGATACAAATATGTCTCATTGTTGTTGACATGCTTTGTCCCTCCATTAGGTTAGGGTAAAGAATAAATAAAGTTCCAAAAGAAGGAATACAGATCAGCTTATAAGAATATGTATGCCTTTGTGAAGAGGCTTATGCAAATATCAAATGATACGTTATCATTATTAAAGTAATGTAAAAAAGGTTCACAAGCTGCTTCAACTATAAGATTAACAGCTGTTGCAAACTGAAGCAAGTGTTACAGATGGACGTACAGCTTATGTGAATGTTTGGGTAAACATAAGAATTACGATGAGGGATTACGTGCCCTCCACTCCACACCCTCATAAAGTAAATGATCATCTGGTAGTTCTAAATGTATGATGAGCACTTACTATCTTACTCCGGCTATTATGTTCTGTGTTTTTCATGCGCTGCTTTGAAGTATGCCGTTCCAGCGCCAGGCGGGCCTTCTTCACGTAATCCCTCATCGTTTACTCCTCATAAAAATAAAGATCAAACTTCGAACTGGTAAGTTCTCGTTTAATCTTACTATTTTCAACTCCTAAAAGTGTACTGTGCATGTAACCATTGCCTACTGATGTCAATGAGGTTGAACACATTATTATTGCAATCCTAATGAGCACATCTTCATGTGTGTTTTTTAGTGTAAAATTGGAGATGGTTGATCCATGCATAAATTCCACACACCAACTAATCTATTCACTCACTGATTGATATCCCCTGCCCTTTAAGGACAGCTCAACACCCAAAAGCATCAGTCTGCAATGAGGCCAAAGGATGGAGAGGCTGGTGTGCGCGACCCTTGGAAAATAAAGTTCAACTTCAGTTCTGCTCCATAGCGAGACTGTGCTAGATGAGTGTACATGTGGAGGCTTCTGCTCAGCCGGGAGCACGGATTTCCAATCCGGGAGGTGGGGACACCACAGTGTGAGGGGTGTGGGTGGGGGTGGCCTCTCCCTTGGTGCAGCGGCTGACGGAGCAGGGTTTTACTGGCACTGAGGCACACGCAGAGGACAACCAAAGTCTTCATTCCTCAGTGGACTCTCAGCTGACTGTAGTCAGAGCCCTGTTGTCCTCTCCCAGAGGGAGACTGCTGCTCACCAGCAGTAAAGATTTAATATCACCACCTATAGCACACAATGACATCAGGGAGCAGGTTGCTGGTGTTCAGTCAAATAATCACATCAGATGGTGCATTGAAGCAGTTGGATCGGCAAGTCAAACTGCAAACATGTCACACAGAGATGACACAATGAATGCAACACGGTGGAGCAGCGGGTAGAGTTTTGCGTGCCTTACAGTGAATGCAGCGCCGGAGACCCGGGCTCGATCCCGACTACGGGTGCTGTCAGTACGGAGTTTGTTACGTTCTCCCCCGGGACCTGCGTGGGTTTTCTCCGAGATCTTCGGTTTCCTTCCACACTCCAAAGACGTTACAGGTTTGTAGGTTATTGGCTTGGTAAATGTAAACATTGTCCCTAGTGGGTGTAGGATAGTGTTAATATGTGGGGATCGCTGGTTGGTGTGGACCGGTGGGCTGAAGGGCCTGTTTCCGCGCGGTATCTCTAAACTGAACTAAACAGTAAAGATGGTTGGTATAATTGCGATTCTTTTTATGGCTGTTCTCTGTCCAGTTTATTTGCCATGGCACAATGAAGAGAGAGTTTGGAGACAAGAGTCAATAAATGCCCTTTCATCAAAACAATGGCATTCATTGTTCATTTAAGCATCACTTATTCAGTCTGAACAGGAATGGATTGTGGAAGGATGCTCCCTTCAGTGGAAAGGCTGAGCTACACAAAGTTATTGGTTTAAAATAAAGGGGAAAACATTTTAGACTGACTTGAGGAAAATCTTTTTAGGCAGCAGGTAGTTGGAGTCTGAAGTGCACTGTCTGCATCAGTTGGGGAGCTGGGTTCTATCGTGGCTTTCCACAGAGAATTGGACAAATATATAGTGATGCCAAAGCTGCAATGTAATGGTAACGGGAGAGGGGGTAGAATTAGCGAGTTGCTCTGGATGAGAGTTAGCATGGATATGATGGGCCAAATGGCCACCTTCGTGCTACAACCATTCCACAATTCTATGATTGGATGATGTCATTATCTGTGAGGAATTAAAGTGTTCCTGTTGGGACATTGATACTTCCCACTCTGTACTTCACTAACTCTTCATTGATCTATGTGTGGTGGAGATTGTTTCTTTGTGTGTGGGTGTTTACAGGATCTTCCTCTGTTAGGGATCAGTGCTTTGCCTTCTGTCAGCATTGTACAAAATGTCTTTCACCGAGGCTTGGGGCCGCATGAAGGGCAGGGATTAATGGATGGGTGGGATTGGGAGGGAAAGGGTCCAGTGTTTAGTTTAGTTTAGAGATACAGCTGGGAAACAGGCCCTTCGGCCCATCGAGTCCGCACCCACCAGCGATTCCCACAGACTAACACTGTCCTACACACACCAGGGACAACATACAATTAAACCAAGCCTATTAACCTACAAACGTGTACATCTTTGGAATTTGAGAGAAAACCGGAAATCCTGGAGAAAACCCCACGTAGGGCACGGGATGAACGTACAAACTCCACACAGACAGCACATGTAGTCACGATTCAACCCGGGTCCCTGGCGCTGTAAGGCAGCAACCCTACCACTGAGCCACCATGGTCAGGACAAGGTGAAGACATCAGTATTCCCTCCCCACGTCTTCTGTTCTCACATGGCAGCCTTTGGTGAGGTTACTGTGGCTTCTTCAACCGCCGTAATGTTTTACAGCATCAGAACAGGGGAAAGAAACGTACAACTATTTTTAAGATGATTTTCACTACTTTTGTGATCTTTAAGGGGCACAGTTTGGGTGTTATGGCAAAGATCTTCCACCAAGCTGCCCACCTTACTATACTGACCTCTGACAAAAAGGTTGACAGTGACACACTGGTTTTCATACTACTGGGCCAGTTTTCATACCTCTGGAGACACTTATCAACAAGGACAGACATTGATGATGAAATTCACCATCACCTTCAATGAGATCGGCAACACAGGCCTTGGTCAGTGGTCTGCCAGCAGTAGTGATCCATGTGCTCCCATGTGCTTCAGAGACCTGGACTACTTACAATAGAAGTGGACCTTGTAGGCATGGACAAGAGGGTTTGAAGGAAATGTCTATGATTGAGCTCTACTTGCAGTAAGACATGGAATGTTAAACGTTATCCAAAAAGAATAGCAACGTGACAAGAACTCTGTGTCAAGATAACGAAGAGCAGAAGTTAAGAAACTTACTGTTCACCTGCAGATTATATGGAATGAAAACCTTGGCTGAGCTTTGATGAAACAAACCACATGCCCATTTCCTTCTTACTCCAATCAGCTTTTGCAATAATCAGCTGCAAAGAATTGTCCTCCCGCTTTGTTTGCTTGAGATGTTTCTCCTCTACAACTTTGCCTTTCATCATTGATCCCAAACCAGTCTCATTGACTCAGTGACGTGAGACACAGAGCAGGTCAGGGTAATGCTTCTTTCCCTCAGTCACTGCGCCCGGATGGTTCAGTTGCGACTGTGGAAAGAAGAAAATCGTAAAACAAGGAATTTTTGTTCCGGATTGTGTTGTGTTTTTTCTCAGTACTTTGACTCCAGTATCTGGCATTCTAAATGTGGACAATTATATTGCGCAAAGAGTTAGAGGCATAGTCACCACAGCATGAAACAATTCGGTCCATTCAGCCCAACTCACCCATTGCTGACCAAGATGCTCCATGTAAAATATGTTCCCACATTTGGCCCATTATCCCTCTGCACCTTTCCCTTCCATGTACCTCTCCAAGTGTCTTTTCCATAATCATTCACAACAGTTTTGAAACTAATTATACAAAGAGCAGCCAATGCCCACATCATTGTCTCTGGCCACAGTGTTGGCCACAACACTCATCCAGGTAAATATTAATCTATAAATTCCACAAAAGACACTCAGTTATAATCCTCCAGTGAGCCTTCAAAAATGAGGATGGGTGGTTTGGGGTCAAAGAAACTTGGGGAATGTGTTAAGAGAAGTTGAGTGATTTTTAAAATATTTTGGATAGAAGCTCATTTGCACCCATGTGTATCACATTTCATCATATTCCCTCTTTATGTAATAAAACAATGTGTTTTCAGCAAAAATAAATAAAAATAACATTTGATGTGCTACCCAATAATGTTGGTTTAGGGCAGATTTTGGGTTCAGCAAAATACAAATAAGTTAAATAGGAAGCTGTGGAGGTAAAATAATTCTTCAAAACTTGGGAATTTCTGCTGACATTGCAGCCTGTACTCAGATTAGAAACTCTACACCAGTAACTTAATTCTTGAAAGTAGTAACATCCAGTCTCCTACCTGTAACTGTGATTAGGTCAATGGTCACATATTATATTTGATCCCGTGGAACATGTGTAAACTCCGGCATCTGCAAACTGCACGCGGACAATCCTCACATGGAAATTCTTGCCATTCACATTTCCCCCTGTGGTTTCCAGTCGATTCCCAAAGTAGCTCCTGTCGACATGTATCGGCTCAGACCTGCGAGAAGAAGCTATTTCCTTCTCTTGATTCTGTAAACGTTGTCTCCAAGTCCATTTGGTTTCACTGAGCTCAGGAGAAGCTTCACAAATCAGGTCGAGTTCACTGTGATCTGTAACTGAGCGATAAACTGTGTAGGTCTTGCTGTTGTAAACTGCAAGAGAGGGACAGGGAACAAAGAATTAGATTTCCAACACACGCCGAGATACAATGTTTGTGAGTTTCCACAGGGACACACCCCCGGCTCTGGGATGTCAGCTGAGACCCCTGGTTCTGGACTTGCCCAACATGGGGAACATGTTTCTTGCATCTAGCCTGCCCAATCCGTTAATAATTTTATACGCTTCTATAAGATCCCCTCTCATCCTTCTAAATTTCTGTGAATATAAACCCAGTCGATCCATTCTTTCATCATATGTCAGTCCGCCATTCCAGGAATTAACCTGGTGAACCCATGCTGCACTCCCTCGACTAGCAAGGATGTCCTTTCTCAAACTAGGAGACAAAACTGCACACAATACTCCAGGTGTAGTCTTCATCAGGGCCCCGTAACAACTGCAGTAGGATCTCTTTGCTTCTATTACTTAAATCATCTTGCTATGGAGGCCAACATGCCATTTGCTTTCTCCATTGCCTGCTGTCCCTGCATGTTTACTTACTTCAGCACGATGTCCAAGTCACCCTAACCATAACGCTGGTGTCCTGTTGACATCGCAACAACCTGAAGCTGAGTGCTCTTAAGACAGTGGAATTGATTGTAGACTCAATCCTCCCCTCCTGATTGTAGAGCCCCCCCTCCCCTCCTCCCACTCAACCTCAACAACACCACAGTCACAACTGGAGTCATTTAATATCTGCGGAATTATCATCTCCAGGAACCTCAAATGTGGGGGGCCACCATCGACTGCACAGTCAAAAAGTCCCAACAGAGGATGTACTTCCTGCGGCAGCTGAGGAAACACAACGTGCCACAGGCAATGATGGTCCAATTCTACACGGCCATCGTAGAGTCTGTCCTCACCTTCTCCATCATGGTCTGGTTTGGCTCAGCCACCAAGCACGACACCTGGAGGCTGCAGCGAATCGTTCCGATCAGCAGAGAAGATTATTGGCTGCAAACCTTCCCTCCATTGATGAACTGTACACTGCAAGGGCCAGGAAGCGAGCGGGCAAGATCATCTCTGACCCCTCTCACCCTGGCCACAAACTCTTTTGAATCACTTCCCTCTGGCTGGTGAGTCCGGACTATCAAAGCTGCCACAGCCAGACATAAAAAACAACTTCTTCCCACGAGCCGTAGCACTACTCAACAGCCAAAAGTCGGTAGCCTTTTTCACATGTTTAAATTATAATGCTTTTTATTTTTAATTGCCTGCTGTATATCGTGTTTTTACCATATGGTGAGCAAAGCACTGTCCAAATTCCTTGGTGTCTGATTACGTGGCCAATAAAATGTTATCTGATTCTGATATTTCCTCTCCATTTATACTTGAATTAGTTCATATTTCCTGTTCTGTTATACACTGAAAACTAGAAGTTATTTCCATCACTGAATATTATCCCCTTTGATTCATGCAGGAAACTGAATTGAATTCCTTGGTTCTCTGTGTGTGTGGCTCCATCAATCTTAGTGCCACCATGTAATATTTACACCATGTCCCAGGGGTAAAGGCAATGTCCACATCCTGCAGTGTGGAAGCCCACGGGTGGAGTCAGTGCTCACTATACAACGTGGAAACAGTTTGATACCAAGAACTATTTTAATACCTGCTGCAAGGCAGCTTTGGACTCACCCTGATCAACTTCAACATTGGTGTCTCCAGTGAGAACAACGGAGCTATTTTCCTGCACTTCCACGTGTACAGATTTGGATTTCCCGCTCCAACGTGTTGGATCATCAGATAGACGGTGTTATTCACACGGATCTGATCAGTGTTGCTCTCCTGTTCTGCTGAGATGAGCCTCTTGGTTTCCACTGAAGACTGACGGTATCTGGGAGTCTGGAGATGGTACAGCTGAGGGTGACGTCACTGCCCATTACTGGCCTTGAGTCGGCCTCAACTATGGAAACAGACACATGTGGTTCAGTTCACCAACAGTTTGTGAACTACTGCGGCAGAATTGTATTTTTTCCTGCAGACAGCCAGACAGACAGGACAGACAGACAGTCGGCCGAATGTTGAGCAGCCGTGCTCAGTGATGGCATCAACACTGAACTGCAGATGCTGATTAATACATAAAAGGACATAAAGTGCAGGAGTAATTCAGCAGTCTGGTAATATGAATATCACTGCTCCCTAATTGGTACACGTGACAATAAAAGACCTTTGAACTCTGGAGAACATAGATAGGTGACGTTTCAGGTCGAGACCCTTCTTCAGACTGAGTATATTTCTTGGATGTCTTCAACAGAGATTATATGGGGGTGAATAAAATCATGAGAGGCATATCTATAGTGAACACACATGGTCTTTTTCCCAGGATTGGGGAATCAAAAACTAGATAGTATACGTTTAAGGTGAGAGGGGCAGATTTGATATACCCCTTAATATGAGGGGCAGCTTTATGACAAAGAGAGTGGTACATGTACATACCTTATGGAGAGATCGAGCAGAGGAAGTGTTTGATGCAGGTACAGCATTTAAACAGGCATATGGAAAAAAGGTTAAAGGGATGTGGGCCAAATGAGGGCAAATTGGATGTTTAGATGGGTAGTTGGTCAGTACGGATGAATTGGGCCAAAGGGCCTGTTTCAGTGCTGTGTGACATTATGACTCTATTACCTTTAATCCCAAATAGTTCCCACTGTCTCAGGATTTTCCCAGCGGGCTGTGTCTGATTCCAGGTGAACTGTCCTGCAAGTTCGAATGTGGGCATCCTGATCCTCAGATTAAGGGTACCCCAGTCCGCATGCATCCTCTGGGAAATGCCTGGTATTTGATTGTACTCATCACTCCATTGTACGGCCCACTGCTGATCTTCTCTGCGGAAAGTGGCCAATCGCTTTGTGGTTTGTTGCCCTGAGTGTGGCCTCCATTCCAAGTCAATGGGGCCATTTCCAGGTCTGTCTGGTCCTTTCAATACAAAGTTGCCTTCCTGATGGAAAAAGTAAATATAATGTCCACTTCCTGTGGGAAAAGAGAACAAATGTGTAAATGTTGGACAATAATCTTTCAGCCTGACCTTGTCATTAGCAATATTGCAGAGAATTAATCGTTACTAAGTTGTACGTTATAATTCATCATGGAACAGCATGGAAACAGGCCCTCTGCTGCAATCTGTCCACGCACACCAGCGGGTCTCCATGAAGACACAAGAAAACTGCAGATTCTGTAATGTTGATCCAACACAAAGTGCTGGAGAAACTCAATGGGTCAGGCAGCATCTGTGGAGGGAATGGATGGATGACATTTCATGTCAGGATGCATTCTCAGACTGATGGAATGGGAGATGACAACTGGGAAGGAAGTAGGCATGAGACAAAGCATGGTGAGTGATAGATAGGTGGGTACAGGTGGGGAATGGTGATGAGTAGATGGATGGAGATAATGACAACATGGAGGGGTGAAATGGAGACAAAGGTTGTCAGTATAAACATGTACAATAACAGGGTCCATACATAAGAAGAAGTTCTTCAAAGAAGAACTGAGAAGAAGGTCTGAAGAAGGGTCTCGACCCGAAACGTCGCCTATCTCCTTCGCTCCTTAGATGCTGCTGCACCCGCTGAGTTTCTCCAGCTTTTTGTGTACCCATAAGAAGAAGTTGTTTGTTATAGTAAACACACAGAGCTCAAATACTTAGGTGTTGTAAGCTCAAGCTCAGCAACGAATCTAACCAGAGGCTGGACTAACAGACTAGATAATATGAGACACACAACAGATGAGTGTTTGAGTACATAGCGGCATGCAGTAAAACATGACATGGATCAGGTCAACTAATACTGACTGATCTACAGTCAGATCAGTTAACAGAGGGAGGGATATGGGTGGAAGTGGAGCAAGAACATTACAGGAAAACTCTTCAATTGGAAGGGGTGGGAAATGAGTAGAAAGAGGAAGGGCAGAGAATAGGATAACTGGGTGTTGGGATAAATGCGTGAACAATGAAGGGGGGGAGAGAAGTGGTGTTCGGGAAGTGTGATTTGAGATTTGAGAACTCGGTATTCATAACAGAGTAAGACCACTCAAATTGGAAGAAAATATTCCACTCAAATTTCAGGATCAATAAACGATATCAAAACTCAATCATGGCTCTAAGTATGAAGAGCAAACCCTTATCACTTACCACGGGGCTCCTGATAGTACGGGACAAAAAGCCGGGGCAGGTCTTCATGAAACAAACCACATCTCCAGTTCCCTCTGCCTCTCTCAGCTTTCTGAATAACCAGACTCTGTGATTTCTCTTCCACAGTCAGTGTCTTTTCTCCAACACGTTTGCCATCGCCATTGATCCAAACCAGTCTCATTGACTCAGGGACGTGAGACACAGAGCAGGTGAGGGTAACGTTGTCCCCCTCAGTCACTGCATCAGACGGTTCAGCTGTGACTGTGGAAACAAGCAGGTTGTTTACATTATAAACAATAAGCTCATCAGTAAACTCAGTGGCAACATTCGCTCCTACCTTTCACTGTGATTAGATCAATGGTGGGAAATGGATGTGATTCCAGAAAACAGGCGTAAGTTCCGGCATCTTGAAACAAAACGGGGACAATCCTCACACTGAAATCCTTGCCATCGAAGGGTTTCCCTGAGGTCACCAGTCGGTTCCCGAAGTCGGTCCCTTTGACATTGATGGGCTGAGAACGTTCTGCAGATGCTATTACTTTCTGCTGGTGAAGGTGAGGAGGTGTCCAGGTCCACTCAGCACGGGGATAGCCATCACCATTATTATAACAAACCAGGTGAAGTTGACTGTGATCTGTGCTGGAGCGGTAAAGTGTGTATCTCCCCTTAGATAAATCTGTATCAGAGAGACAGAGGATAACTCCTTTCAGTATTACAGTTACCGGGCCGTACACAGATTCTCAACCGTATTCATATAAACATTGGTGGTGTTTGGTTCAGCTGATCAAGTTTCAAATGTAACATCTTTCATGAATTCCACACTAAACTCATCAGATCTTTATAAAATACAATGTGCTGTATATTGGGCAGTAAATTGCAGTGGAGGTTTGGATATTCCACTCCACATTTCAACATTAGGTTCGCCCCCCACACCCGGACTGTCCGGGAATCTCAGTCCCGGGATGGAATGAAACCTCCCGGAGACTCCCGAGAGAGAGCGGTCTGGGAGGGAGGGAGGGAGGGAGGTCAGAGGATGCCTGTGCATGGACTGACTGACTGACCCGGACAGGTTGGCACTTCAAGTGGGTCGGGTCTTCCCGTCCCTTCATTCCCATTATTCCCACCCAGTGATTCCCTGTCCTTCCCTGTTCCCGGGTCCTGCTCCCAGCTGAATGCTGATCCGAAGCCCGAGTCTGCAGCAGCTGGAGTCACTTCAAGCGACACCAGACTCGGAGAGAAGGGTGAGTGAGGGGAGAGGGGACGGATTGCTGCTCAGTGCTGATGTGTGGGCCGGGACCCCCAGTGTGAGTGTGAGCAGCAAGTGCTGGTGGTTGTCATGGTGACTACACTTTCTATCTAGTCCTGTATCAGTATCTCAGCCTCAGATACTGGAGCATTGATGGTAAACTGACAAAATACTTTACTGAACAATGGTTACAGAAAGACATCCCCCTCCTGTGCTGTTGTGTGTGTGTCTGTCACACAGAGACAAGCAGGGCAGCTGCTCCACAGAGAGACTTTCTGGAAACCTCTCCCTGATCATTGCAGCGTTTTATACTGGAGAGCAGTTGGTCACTGCCACAGTTCTTCACAGGGTGCACACATAATGTTACAAGATGCCAGATGATCTATATCGGTGAGACCAAGCGGAGGCTTGGCGATCGCTTCGCCGAACACCTCCGCTCGGTCCGCAATAACCAACCCGACCTCCCGGTGGCTCAGCACTTCAACTCCCCCTCCCATTCCACATCCGACCTCTCGGTCCTGGGCCTCCTCCACGGCCAGAGTGAGCAACACCGCAAGCTGGAGGAACAGCACCTCATATTCCGCTTGGGGAGTCTGCATCCTTTGGGCTTGAATATTGAATTTTCTCAATTCTGTTAACCCTTGCTGTCTCCTCCCCTTCCCACCTCTCCCTCAGCCCTCGGGCCCTGGTATTCCCTCTATCTCCATCTCCCTCCCCCACCCCAGTCGCACCAGCTTCTCATTTTCACACCACAAACAGCTTACAATGGCTTGTTCCCTTTATCACCGATACTTCTTTGCATATCTTTCACTCATTGTTCCTTATCTCTCCACATCACCGTCTATCTCTCGTTTCCCTGATCCCTGACCAGTCTGAAGAAGGGTCTCGACCCGAAACGTCGCCTATCTCCTTCGCTCCTCAGATGCTGCTTCACCCGCTGAGTTTCTCCAGCGTTTTGTGTACCCATGTTACAAGATGCACCGTGATACAAGTGTCTACTTGATATCCAATGGGAGGTGTTTACACTCACCGTTGTTTACAGTAAAATCTCCGCTACTTGTGTGAGCAATGGTTCCGTTTTCCTGCACATCACACACATACAGCTTCCCATCCTCCACTGTAACGTGTTGAACCATCAGATAGACCGTGTTATCCAGGCGGATCTGATCAGTGTTGCCCCTGTTGTGCTGGGATGAGTCCATGGGTCTCCAGTGGAGACTGACTGTATCTGAGAGTCTGGAGATGGTGCAGCTGAGTGTGACGTCACTGCCCAGCAGAGGGGTCTGTGGACTTGCCTCAACTGTGAAAAACAGATGAATGAGATTCAGAGTGAGTAGTGGTGTATACAAGTCCAATGACTGGGCTCAATCTCACCTCAACTGAAAACCTAGACCCGTCCCTCATTCTTCTAAACTCCAGCTAGTCCAAGCCCAGAGCCACAAACACACATCACACGTTAAACCAATCATCCCCTGGGGCATTTTTCATAAACATGAGTTTTTATTTTGCATTACTTCAGACTGCACTGCAATCTCTGCACCATTCTGCTGTTTTGCTTTTGTTACATTTTTTAATGTACCTTTTATTATAATTTACTTTATCTGAACAATGAATGTGTTTTACCCAAATGTATATGACAATGAACTAATATGAATCTAAATCTGAATGTGATATTGTTCAGACTACACAGACATAGTGTTATTGGTCCTCACTTTGGCAGTCAGTGTTCACACATTTTTGTGCACATAACACTCTTGACACTCACGCTGCATCCTGAGATTATACGAATTCAAGTGTTTCAGAGGTTTGTACATTAGATTTAGCTCGGCGGGGAACTGGTGGCAGAAGGTCCATGGACTGTAGATCTATTCCACAATGCCTTTGCTTTGCCTGCACTGATCTTCAGTGTGTCCCTCAGCACGTACTCCTGCAGCCTAGACTATTCTGCAATGGAGATTTCGCTGGGGAAAACATGAAGATCAAAGTAGTTGGATCCAACCTCATTCACTGTATCTCGGCAAACGTTAGAGCAATGAACACATCCCAATCCCTTTACACCTGTGGAGAATGATCTACAGGAGGCAAAGACCTTGTTCATCCTCTGCTAAAGCTCCCAAGCTGTTGGAATGGTTCTGAGTGGCAACAACTTTTAGAAGGAAACACATTTATTAATATTGAATATTTCATTTTTTTTAACATGAAAGAGTCTAATTCTACAATAACGATTAGTTTTGATTCCTGAAGAGTCTCCACCCAGGCACCGTATCCGGGAGCAGTTTTCCCGGTGCCAGTGTGGGGGAATATCAGCATATTCCTGCTCCAGTCCTGGTCTCCACGTGGAGAAGTGAAGGGGAGCGCTGGCAGATTCACCGCAAGATCTGTCAGCAAGTTCTGGAATTCCTCGTTGTGAAACGCATGGGTGGAAGTCCTGAAGCTGTTCATATTCACACAGGTAAATGCCGGCTGTTTCACCCACCGTGACACTGCTGGTGCAACCGGCAACACTCTGACCAGTGAATGCAAACAACGTTTAGATGTAACTGGATTGATACATTTGTCCATTTGTCCCTGTCATGTCTCCCCCGACCGCCCTCAAGGTGGGAACTCTCCCACCTGAGTAAGTTCCACAGATGAAGGACTTCCTCGGGATCTCAACCAAGTGAGGCATGGACCTGGTTCACTGGGTAACATTGAGCAGCAGTGTCACTTGACAATCTCACCCCAGGCCACAGAATCAATGAAGACAGATCTTTCCCCCAATTGTTTCATTGGGAGGGAGATTCATCGGGTGGAAGAAGTCTCACAATGCCCGCCATATTTCATCATTACACGTGACATTATTTACAGAGAAACATGTTGTTGATCCGTGTCTCGCCCACTCACCTTTGATCCCATATATTTCATATTGTTTCAGCATCTGGGTCCTTGGATGTGTTTGGGTCAAAGTGAACAATCCTGACCATTTAAATCTGGGTTTTTCTATTGTCAGATTACCAGTACGGTCATCCACATCCACCTCCTGGTTCTTGTCTGCGTTTCCCCAGCCATTGCCCCACTGTATGCTCCACGTATTGCTGCCCTTGTCCATGACGCGGAAAGTAACCACTGTCTGTTTTCCCGGCCGTGAGTGTGGTTCCCATTCCCAGACAACAGTGTCACTCCCAGGATTGTCCGGTCCTTTTAACACAATGTCGCCTTCATTATCCAAGAAATAAATCTGATTTCTGATTTCTGTTGGAAATAGGAAAAATGTAGGAATGAACATTTTAAGCACATTTCCTCCACTCCATGTCTGTAATTATAAATTTTGAATTTCATTTATTTCCAGAATGTTTTGATCTCCCACAGAACCTCCAGTGAGACGGACAGAGTTTGTGAATAGATGGTTGGCTGGAATAACCTGGCCTGATCCAGGGACACTTCATGACATGAGAAGAGTGAGTGGGAGACAGACGGAGGTGGAAGGGCGTTTGTGTCGGGTCTCCAGCCGGTGTTCCCTGTGACGGGGTTTCCTGATGTGGGTGGAGATCAGGCAGATCCTGTACACACTGCATCCCCGGCCCTTGTCGGACAGACCTGGAACAGAATAAACATGCTCCTGCCTCCCCGCCTGCTCCTCATTCCACAGCGATTTACAACATAGAACAGTTCAGCACAGGAACAAGCCCCTCTGCCCACAAGGTCTATGTCGAGCATAATGCCACGACCAACTCTTATCTGCCTACACATAATCCATATCTCTCCATTCCCTGCATGTCCATGTGCCTATCCACAAGTCTCTTAAATCCCATTCACACATCTCCCTCCATCACCACCAGCAGCATGTTCCAGCCACTCACCACTCTGTGTAAAATACTTGTCCATCACATCTCCTTCACACTTTTTCCCCTCTCACCTAAAAGCCATGCCCTCTTGTATTTGATATTTCCATCCTGGGGAAAAGATTCTGGCTGTCTACATTGACCTTGCCGCTCATAATTTGGTATTATTCTCTCAAGCCTCACTTCAATGTCAAACATTCCAGAGAAAACAATCCAAGTCTATTCAACCTCTCCCTGTAGCTAATATCCGGTAACACCTCACAGGTGCAACACCTCACAGGTGCTTGGATTAAAGTTGATCTGTCATTTGTCCACCCATTTGTGTAGCTGGTCTATATCCCATTCATTACTTTACAACATACTTTGATAGTTTGACAGCATTGTACACAGTGCAGCAATCTTGTTCTCAGCTGCAAATGTACTGACCAACCCATCTACATTTAAATTCATTGTATAAATCATGACCGACAGTGGTCCTGACAGAGATCCATATAGAACTCCACTGGTCACAGATTTCCTGCCTGAATATTGCCTTTTCCTCTGTTTTCTAGTCTGCCCATTCTGCATGCTGACAAACATTTCAATGTTAATCCCATGCTTATTAATCTTCAGCATCAGTCTATCATGGGGGACTTTACCAAGTGCCTCACTAAAATCACTGGAGACAATGCCACGTAAAAGTCATGCCTACTGTCTTTAATCCCCTCATCTATTTTGTTCCAAATGGAAGTCAATTCTATCCCAAAGAATCCTTTCCAATTGTTTCCTACCGGTGCCATGTGACTCACAGTTCTTTAATTCGCTGAATTCTCTCTCTAAACAAATAAACCATTTAAACTCCCATTCCCATACTGATCTTTCTGTCCTTGGCCTCCTCCATTGCCAGTGAGGCCACATGCAAACTGAAGAAATCTCACTTCATATTTCTCTTGGTTATCTGACAACTTAATGGTATGAACATTGAATTCTTGGCTTCCAGGCAACAAATCCCCAAACAATCCACCCCACCTTTTTACTGACATATTTTATTTTATTTCATTTTTCCCCTTTTCCCTTGCTCCTCTCATCCCTGGAGTTATCTGAACCTCACCTACATCCCCTAACTCCAGTTTCAGTTTCCTTCATTTATCCTTGTTTACCTTCTCCTTGTCTCCCGTCTTGATTTTAATGTAAGTATAAGAAGCCTTGGAACTTTCTTTACTCCAAATCGCCACAGCCGTTTTGTGGCCTATTTTCTCCCTTCTAATCGCCCGCTTGAGTTCTTTCCTCCTTGCTTTATATTCCTCAATGGCCCTCTCTGCTATCATACTCTTGAACCTTGCATGTGTTTCCTCTCTATCTGTGACCAAATTTACAAATGTATTTGGTCATCCAAGGTTCCCTTACTTTGTCAGTCTAATCCCTCTTCCTTACTGGAACTTGTCGGTCTTGAGTTTGAATCAACTGACCTTCAGACATTTCTCAATCTCAGACAGAGTAACTTAATAACAACTGCTCTGAGTGTACCTTACCAAGCTCCTGCCTAATAATGGTGTCATTTGCCTGACTCAAATTAATATCTTGTTACACAGTCCAGACTTATCCCTATTCAAACCAATCTTAAAACATATGGAGTTGTATTCACTATCTCCAAAATATTATTTCACTGAATCATCAGTCACCCGGCCAGACTCATTTCCCAACGCAAGGTCCATTTTGGATTCCTTTCTCACATTGCACTATTCACAACTGTTACAAAACATCCAATTGGATGTACCATTAGTCACCACCCAAGACATCCATGAATGTAATCTTTCAGTAATATGTGTCCACATCTGTTCCTCTATTTCCTGCTCACTATTGGGGGACCTCTCATACAATTCTGTTGAATTGCTTGCACCTTTCTTATTTCCACATGGCTCTACCCATATCACCTCAATGGACAAACCATCTAGAGTCTCCACTCTGAGTGCCAACAAGATAGTTTCCCTGATTAATAGAGCAATTCCCCATCTTTTTCCCATAGAAACACGGAACATTGAGCTGCTAGTCATGTCCCTGTCACAACCATATTTTCACAATGACCACAATATCTTAGTCCCCAACAGCGATCTGGGCTCTAAGTTCATCTACTTTGCCCACAATACTCCTTGCATTGGAACGAACATACGTCCACCCATCAGTTTCACTATATAACTTCACCTCCCTCTGTCTGTCCTTCATTTGAAACTTACTTATCCTCATCTCCACCTTCCCCTCACCCCCTGCCTCTCCAGTTTAGCCCTCTTGGTAACACTAGTGCACCTCCTGCAAACAAATTGGTCCCCTCCATTTCAGATACAAACTATCCCTCTTGTAGAGGTGACGTCTGCCCCCGAAGAGATGCCAATGGCCGACAGATGTGAATCTGAATCTCTGCCCCTGCACCAAGTCCTGAGCCAAACATTCATCTGTCCTTTCTTCCTATTCCTACCTTCACTAACACATGGCACTAACACGGGAGGAATCTGGAGATGACGAGCCCAGCGAGCCTTGATAAAGATCTGTGTGTGTTCTCTGGCCACAGGTGAGTTTGTGGAAGGGTTGGAGAGTTGTTAATGAAGTGCGACTCATGTCAGTGGTAGGGAAACTATCAGACCTCCTCATCCCTTTTCCTACCCATCCCATTTGTGCCAAAGTGCCCACTGCCTTCTGGCTGTTCACCTTCATCCTTGAGAATGTCCCACAGCTGCTGGGAGACATCCTGGACCCTGGCACCAGGGAGGCAACACACCATCCTGGAGTCTGGTTTGCTGCCACTGAATCACCAGTCTGACCCCCAAATATTCTGGGATTTGAATGGAATGGAATTGCTGGCTGGAGAAAGGGGTTGTGGTGGGACTGAAGACCGGCTTTGGAATTCAAAGTGTTCAGTTGTGGGGGAATTCTGCCCATCCAGTCCTGGATGTCCCACGTGTAGTCTGGGAATGTGGAGACTATGGAGGGGTCGAGGGAGGAGGTGCTAGCGAGGTCGAGCTGGTGTCCACAGTCAACTTGTGGAAGCAACGGTGAAACTTCAGCTGATGTCACCGAGGGGCAGCGTGAGGATGAGAAATAGGAGGGGTCCATGGTAGATTGTCGGACGGTGCCTGAGGGAACTGAGCCAGAGCGTGAAGTGAAGACATTGCGGGTAGTTCTCGGGCTGCGACTGGATCGATACGTCAAGGGCAGTTCCACCCACCTGGACTGTGGTGGGGAGATGTTGGGGAGGATGGTGTGGACAACCATGTCACACTGCTCACCGGGGGCCATTTCTGACTGAAAAGGACCATGTTGGTGCAGGGGAAGGGGAGGGAGGGAGCTAATGGGAGAGGCTCACAAATGGAGCTCCAGCAAGGATGGGGTGGATTTGTGGGACGTGGAGAGGAAAGTGAGATTGACAATGGGGTGCGGGTTTACACAGACAATGATGAAGTAAAGCAAGGCGATTGTGACCGGTGAAGAGAAAGCACTTACTCTGTGTGGAAACAGGTCGAAGCAGGAAAACACAGAAACCAAACATCAAACCAGCTGGCAAACTGCTGCAGAAAAACCTCGGCCTCATTTGGTGGATTCCCTGCGGGAAAAACATAGAATTTTAGACTGAGCCAGTTTGAGACACATATCTTCAGTGCATTTGGAGCCCACGTTGATAGCTCACGGAAGGTGTCAGCGCAAGTAGTTAGGGTGGTGAAGAAGGCGTATGGTATGCTTGCCTTCAATGCTAAGGCCGGTGAATGTAAGAGTGAGGAAGTGTCTCTTTTGTATCTAAAGATAAAACTTCAATTGCAATACTTCTGTTCTGGTGCTGCTCACTGTGGGTCAAAGGCTGGATTATAAGGACAGGAACATTGCCCCATCTCCCACACACTGTTACTGTGCTGAGGAGTGAAGCAACGATATGTCAAAGTGTGGTCCATCAGGGAATGTTGCCAGCTGTCCTGACCCACTCCAGACTGCAGGAAAACGCGCTGAGGGACGCACTGAAGCTTGGTGCAACCAGCATACAAACTCTGTGGGGGAGGACCACAGTCTAGGGACCTTCTCCTGCTGGACATTGAGGGCTGAGTCTGGTGGGAACACCCCTCATACAAGGGAAGGGATCTCACCACAGGGACCTTCTCCTGCTGGACATTGAGGGCTGAGTCTGGTGGGAACACCCCTCATACAAGGGAAGGGATATCACCACAGGGACCTTCTCCTGCTGGACATTGAGGGATGAGTCTGGTGGGAACACCCCTCATACAAGGGAAGGGATATCACCACAGGGGTCACATGAGTGTTAAGGGTGTGTATTGTAAAGATAAATGCTAATGCTATTGAGTATGACACTATTGAATGTAGAGGCACTGAAGTGTCTGAAGTGTTTATGTTGTTTTTAGATTTGTATAAAACAAGGAACTGCAGATTCTGGTTTACCGAGGAAAGACACAGAATAATGGAGTAACTCAGCAGGTCAGGCAGCATCCCTGGAGAACATGGCTAGCTGATGTTTTGGCTCAGGACCGTTTTGTTCAAAAATAGTTTTGTAAATTGTATTTATTCTGCCTAATGTTTATTTTCAAATGTAAAGGAAATGTGAGGTTAGAAGGGCTCAAGGTGTAATGATTGTGTTTTCCAAGCTCATTCAGAAGATTATATAGATCTGACAGATCCCAAGAACAGTGAGGGATTCTGCGTTTCCCCATATCACATTCAGGACCTGAAGCAAAATTCACAGCAATGGTTAAGGCTGCATTAAGAGCTTTTATGCAATTTAACCACAATGATTCGTCTATTTTGAGCTCTGGGCTGTTTTACTTCCTGATTTTCTCTCAACTAAGGGGAGAGGGAGGCAACCGTGGCTGACAAGAGAAGTTAGGGATAGAATAAAACTAAAAGAAAAGATGTATAACACAGCAAAGAGTAGCCGGAAGCCTGAGGATTGGGGAACTTTCATAGGACAACAGAAGGAAACAAAACGGGCAATACGGGCTGAAAAGATGGGGTACGAAGGGAAGCTGGCCAGGAATATAAAGAAGGACAGTAAAAGCTTCTTTAGATGTGTTAAGGGGAAAAGAGTAGCAAAGTCAAATGTGGGTCCCTTGAAGGCAGACATGGGTGAAATTATTATGGGTAACAAGGAAATGGCAGAAGAGTTGAACAGGTACTTTGGATCTGTCTTCACTAAGGAAGACACAAACAATCTCCCAGATGTACTGGAGGACAGAGGATCTAAGGGGGTAGAGAAAATGAAATTAAATTTTCATTAGGCACGAAATAGTATTGGGTAGGCTAATGGGACTGAAGGATGATAAATCCCCTGGGCCTGATGGTCTGCATCCCAGGGTCCTCAGGGAGGTGGCTCTAGAAATAGTGGACGCATTGGTGATCATTTTCCAATGTTCAATAGATCCAGGATCAGTTCCTGTAGATTGGAGGATAGCTAATGTCATCCCACTTTTCAAGAAAGGAGCGAGAGAGAGAAAACGGGGAATTACAGACCAGTTAGCCTGACTTTGGTGGTGGGAAAGATGCTGGATCATAGAAACATAGACATAGAGAATAGGTGCAGGAGGAGGCCATTCGGCCCTTCGAGCCTGCACCGCCATTCAATATGATCACGGCTGATCATCCAACTCAGTATCCTGTACCTGCCTTCTCCCCATACCCCTGATCCCTTTAGCCACAAGGGCCACATCTAACTCTCCTGTTAAATATAGCCAACGAACTGGCCTCAACTACCTTCTGTGGCAAAGAATTCCACAGACTCACCACTCTCTGTGTGAAAAATGTTTTTCTCATCTCGGTCTTAAAATACTTCTCCCTTATCCTTAAACTGTGACCCTTTGTTCTGGACTTCCCCAACATTGGGAACAATCTTTCTGCATCTAGCTGTCCAATCCCTTTTGTAAGTTTCTATAAGATCCCCCCTCAATCTTCTAAATTCTAGCGAGTACAAGCCAAATCTATCCAGTATTTCTTCATATGAAAGTCCTGCCATCCCAGGAATCAGTCTGGTGAACCTTCTCTGTGCTCCCTCTATGGCAAGAATGTCTTTCCTCACATTAGGAGACCCAAACTGTACGCAATACTCCAGGTGTGGCCTCACCAAGACCCTGTACAACTGCAGTAGAACCTCCCTGCTCTTATACTCATATCCTTTTATTAAAGAGGTAATAATGGGGCATTTGGATAGCTGTAAAATGCTTAGTCCAAGTCAACATGGATTTATGAAAGGGAAATCATGCTTGACTAATCTTCTGGAATATTTTGAGAATGTGACAAGTAAAATGGATGAAGGGGAGCCAGTGGATGTAGCGTATCTAGACTTTCAGAAAGCCTTTGATAAGGTTCGGCACGATCAGCCATGGTGGTGCTGGCTCGAAGGACCGAATGGCCTTCTCCTGCACCTATTTTCTATGTTTCTAAATTTCACACCATGTCAATAGGCAGCAGAGGTGTGAAGGGCAAAGAAAAGATCAACCCATCACAAAACCTTATTGTTATGAAAAAGACTGAACCATTTCCCACCCCAACCAACACTTCAGAGGAAAACAATCCAAGTCTATTCAACCTCTCCCTGTAGCTAATATCCGGTAACACCTCACACAGGTGCAACACCTCACAGGTGCTTGGATTAAAGTTGATCTGTCATTTGTCCACCCATTTGTGTAGCTGGTCTATATCCCATTCATTACTTAACAAACATACTTTGATAGTTTGACAGCATTGTCTCACAGTGCAGCAAATCTTGTTCTCAGCTGCAAATGTACTGACCAAACCCATCTATATTTAAATTCATTGTATTAACATCATGACCGACAGTGGTCCTGAACGAGATCCATATAGAACTCCACTGGTCACAGATTTCTGCCTGAATATTGCCTTTTCCTCTGTTTCTAGTCTGCCCATTCTGCATGCTGACAAACTTTCAATGTTAATCCCATGATTATTAATCTTCAGCATCAGTCTATCATGGGGGACTTTTACCAAGTGCCTCACTAAAAAGTCACTGGAGACAATGCCGTAACGTAAAGGTCATGCCTACTGTCTTTAATCCCCCATCTATTTTGTTCCAAATGGAAGTCAATCTATATCCCAAAGAATCCTTTCCAATTGTTTCCTACGTTGCCATGTGATCACAGTTCTTTAATTCGCTGATTTCTCTTGCAAACAAATAAACATTTACACTCCCATTCCCATACTGATCTTATCTGTCCTTGGCTCCTCCATTGCCAGTGAGGCCACTGCAAGGCTAATGAAGAAAGTCTCACTTCATATTTATCTTGTTATCTGACAACTAAATTGGTATGAACATTGAATTCTTGGCTTCCAGGCAACAAATCCCCAAACAATCCACCTCATCTTTTTCCTTTCTGACATATTTTATCTATTATTTCATTTTTTCCCTTTTCCCTTGCTCCCTTCTCATCCCTGAGTTATCTGAACCTCACCTACATCCCACTAACTCCAGTTTTGCAGTTTCCTTCATTATCCATTGTTTACCTTCTCCCTTGTCTCCCGTCTTGATTTTAATGTAAGTATATAGAAGCCTTGGAACTTTCTTTACTCCAAATCGCCACAGCCGTTTTTGTGGCCTATTTTTCTCCCTTCTAATCGCCCCGCTTGAGTTTCTTTCCTCCTTGCTTTATATTCTCAATGGCCCTCTGCTATCATATTCTTGAACCTTGCATGCATTTTTCTTTCTATTTTTGACCAAATTTACAAATGGATTTGGTCATCTCAGGTTCCCTTACTTTGCCAGTCTTATCTCTCCTCCTTACTGGAACTTGCGGCCTTGAGTTGGATTTCACGGACCTTCAGACATTTCTCAATCTCAGACTTGGAGTAACTTAAATAACAACTGCTCTGAGTGTACCTTACCAAGCTCCTGCTAATAATGGTGTGTCATTTGCCTTACTCAAATTAATGTCTTGTTGCACAGTCCAACTTATCCCTATTCAAACCAATCTTAAAACTTAAGGAGTTGTATTCACTATCTCCAAAAAAATTACTCTTTCACTAAAAAAAAAAAACATCAGTCACCCGGCCAGACTCATTTTCCCAAACGCAGGTCCATTTTGGATTCCTTTCTCACATTGCACTATTTCACAAACTGTTACAAAACATCCCAATTGGATGTACCATTAGTCACCACCCAAGACATCCATGAATGTAATCTTTCAGTAATTGTGTCACATCTGTTCTTCTGATTTCCTGCTCACTATTGGGGGGACCTCTCATACAATTATGTTGAATTGCTTGCACCTTTCTTATTTCCACAGGCTCTCCATATCACCTCAATGGACAAACCATCTAGAGTCTCCACTCTGAGTGCCAACAACATAGTTTCCTGATTAATAGAGCAATTCCCCCATCTTTTTCCCATAGAATACACGGAACATTGAGCTGCTTAGTCATGTCCCTGTCACAACATAATTTTCACCAATGACCAACATCTTAGACCCCAAAAGCGATCTGGGCTCTAAGTTATCTACTTTGCCCTCAATACTCCTTGCATTGGAACGAACATACGTCCACCCATCAGTTTCACTATATAACTTCACCTCCCTCTGTCTGTCCCTTCATTTGAAACTTACTTATCCTCATCCCACCTTCCCTCACCCCTGCCTCTCAGTTTAGCCCTCTTGGTAACACTAGTGCACCTCCCTGCAAACAAATTGGTCCCCTCCATTTCAGATACAAACTATCCCTCTTGTAGAGGTGAGTCTGCCCCGAAGAGATGCCAATTGGCCGACAGATGTGAATCTGAATCTCTGCCCTGCACCAAGTCCTGAGCCAAACATTCATCTGTCCTTTCTTCCTATTCCTACTTCACTAACACATGGCACTAACACGGGAGGAATCTGGAGATGACGAGCCCATGCGAGCCTTGATAAGATCTGTGGTGTTCTCGGGCCACAGGTGAGTTTGTGGAAGGGTTGGAGAGTTGTTAATGAAGTGCGACTCATGTCAGTGGTAGGGCAACTATAACAGCCTCCTCATCCCTTTTCCTACCCATCCCATTTGTGCCAAAGTGCCCACTGCTTCTGGCTGTTCACACTTCATCCTTGAGAATGTCCACAGCTGCTGGAGACAACCTGGACCTGGCACCAGGGAGGCAAACACACCATCTGGAGTCTGGTTTTTGCTGCCACTGAACACCAGTCTGACCCCAAATTCTGGGATTTGAATGGAATGGAAATTGCTGGCTGGAGAAAGGGGTTGTTGGTGGGACTGAAGACCGGCTTTGGAATTCAAAGTGTGTTCAGTTGTGGGGGATTTGCCCATCCAGTCCTGGTGTCCACGTGTAGTCTGGGAATTGTGGAGACTATGGAGGGGTCGAGGGAGGAGGTGCTAGCGAGGTTCGAGCTGGTGGTCCACAGTCAACTTGTGGAAGCACGGTTGTGAAACTTCAGCTGATGTCACCGAGGGGCAGCGTGAGGATGAGAAATAGGAGGGGTCCATGGTAGATTGTCGGACGGTGCCTGAGGGGAACTGAGCCAGAGCGTGAAGTGAAGACATTGCGGGTAGTTCTCGGGCTGCGACTGGATCGATACGTCCAAGGGCAGTTCCACCCACCTGGACTGTGGTGGGGAGATGTTGGGGAGGATACCCCCAACCGGGTGTGGACCCATGTCACAACTGCTCACCGGGGGCCATTTCTGACTGAAAAGGACCATGTTGGTGCAGGGGAAGGGGAGGGAGGGAGCTAATGGGAGAGGCTCACAAATGGGAGCTCCAGCAAGAATGGGGTGGATTTGTGGGACGTGGAGAGGAAAGTGAGATTGACAATGGGGTGCGGGTTTACACAGACAATGATGAAGTTAAAGCAAGGCGATTGTGACCGGTGAAGAGAAAGCACTTACTCTGTGTGGAAACAGGTCTAAGCAGGAAAACACAGAAACCAAACATCAAACCAGCTGGCAAACTGCTGCAGAAAAACTTCGGCTCATTTTGTGGATTCCCTGTGGGAAAAACATAGAATTTTAGGGACTGAGCCAGTTTGAGACACATATCTTCAGTGCATTTGGAGCCACGTTGATAGCTCACGGAAGTGTCAGCGCAAGTAGTTAGGGTGGTGAAGAAGGCGTATGGTATGCTTGCCTTCAATGCTAAGGCGGTGAATGTAAGAGTGAGGAAGTGTCTCTTTTGTATCTAAAGATAAAACTTCAATTGCAATACTTCTGTTCTGGTGCTGCTCACTGTGGGTCAAATGCTGGATTATAAGGACAGGAACATTGCCCCATCTCCCACACACTATTACTGTGCTGAGGAGTGAAGCAACGATATGTCAAAGTGTGGTCCATCAGGGAATGTTGCCAGCTGTCCTGACCCACTCCAGACTGCAGGGAAAACGCGCTGAGGGACGCACTGAAGCTTGGTGTAACCAGCATACTAAAAAACTCTGTGGGGGAGGACCACAGTCTAGGGACCTTCTCCTGCTGGACATTGAGGGCTGATCTGGTGGGAACACCCCTCATACAAGGGAAGGGATCTCACCACAGGGACCTTCTCCTGCTGGACATTGAGGGCTGAGTTGGTGGGAACACCCCTCATACAAGGGAAGGGATATCACCACAGGGACCTTCTCCTGCTGGACATTGAGGGATGAGTCTGGTGGGAACACCCTCATACAGGGAAGGGATATCACCACAGGGGTCACATGAGTGTTAAGGGTGTGTTGTATTGTAAAGATAAATGCTAATGCTATTGAGTATGACACTATTGAATGTAGAGGCACTGAAAGTGTCTGAAGTGTTTATGTTGTTTTTTAGTTTGTATAAAACAAGGAACTGCAGATTCTGGTTTACCGAGGAAAGACACAGAAAAATGGAGTAACTCAGCAGGTCAGGCAGCATCCCTGGAGAACATGGCTAGCTGATGTTTTGGCTCAGGACCGTTTTGTTCAAAAATAGTTTTGTAAATTGTATTTATTCTGCCTAATGTTTATTTTCAAATGTAAAGGAAATGTGAGGTTAGAAGGGCTCAAGGTGTAATGATTGTGTTTTCAAGTCATTCAGAAGATTATATAGATCTGACAGATCCCAAGAAACAGTGAGGGATTCTTCGTTTCCCCATATCACATTCAGGACCTGAAGCAAAATTCACAGCAATGGTTAAGGCTGCATTAAGAGCTTTTATGCAATTTAACCACAATGATTCGTCTATTTTGAGCTCTGGGCTGTTTTACTTCCTGATTTTCTCTCAACTAAGGGGAGAGGGAGGCAACCGTGGCTGACAAAGAGAAGTTAGGGATAGAATAAAACTAAAAGAAAAAGATGTATAACACAGCAAAGAGTAGCCGGAAGCCTGAGGATTGGGGAACTTTCATAGGACAACAGAAGGAAACAAAACGGGCAATACGGGCTGAAAAGATGGGGTACGAAGGGAAGCTGGCCAGGAATATAAAGAAGGACAGTAAAAGCTTCTTTAGATGTGTTAAGGGAAAAAGAATAGCAAAGTCAAATGTGGGTCCCTTGAAGGCAGACATGGGTGAAATTATTATGGGTAACAAGGAAATGGCAGAAGAGTTGAACAGGTACTTTGGATCTGTCTTCACTAAGGAAGACACAAACAATCTCCCAGATGTACTGGAGGACAGAGGATCTAAGGGGGTAGAGGAAATGAAAGAAATTTTCATTAGGCACGAAATAGTATTGGGTAGGCTAATGGGACTGAAGGATGATAAATCCCCTGGGCCTGATGGTCTGCATCCCAGGGTCCTCAGGGAGGTGGCTCTAGAAATAGTGGACGCATTGGTGATCATTTTCCAATGTTCAATAGATCCAGGATCAGTTCCTGTAGATTGGAGGATAGCTAATGTCATCCCACTTTTGAAGAAAGGAGCGAGAGAGAAAACAGGGAATTACAGACCAGTTAGCCTGACTTTGGTGGTGGGAAAGATGCTGGATCATAGAAACATAGACATAGAGAATAGGTGCAGGAGGAGGCCATTCGGCCCTTCGAGCCTGCACCGCCATTCAATATGATCACGGCTGATCATCCAACTCAGTATCCTGTACCTGCCTTCTCCCCATACCCCCTGATCCCTTTAGCCACAAGGGCCACATCTAACTCCCTGTTAAATATAGCCAACGAACTGGCCTCAACTACCTTCTGTGGCAGAGAATTCCTCAGACTCACCACTCTCTGTGTGAAAAATGTTTTTCTCATCTCGGTCTTAAAAGACTTCTCCCTTATCCTTAAACTGTGACCCTTTGTTCTGGACTTCCCCAACATTGGGAACAATCTTCTGCATCTAGCCTGTCCAATCCCTTTTGTAAGTTTCTATAAGATCCCCCCTCAATCTTCTAAATTCTAGCGAGTACAAGCCAAATCTATCCAGTATTTCTTCATATGAAAGTCCTGCCATCCCAGGAATCAGTCTGGTGAACCTTCTCTGTGCTCCCTCTATGGCAAGAATGTCTTTCCTCACATTAGGAGACCCAAACTGTACGCAATACTCCAGGTGTGGCCTCACCAAGACCCTGTACAAACTGCAGTAGAACCTCCCTGCTCTTATACTCATATCCTTTTATTAAAGAGGTAATAATGGGGCATTTGGATAGCTGTAAAATGCTTAGTCCAAGTCAACATGGATTTATGAAAGGGAAATCATGCTTGACTAATCTTCTGGAATATTTTGAGAATGTGACAAGTAAAATGGATGAAGGGGAGCCAGTGGATGTAGCGTATCTAGACTTTCAGAAAGCCTTTGATAAGGTTCGGCACGATCAGCCATGGTGGTGCTGGCTCGAAGGACCGAATGGCCTTCTCCTGCACCTATTTTCTATGTTTCTAAATTTCACACCATGTCAATAGGCAGCAGAGGTGTGAAGGGCAAAGAAAAGATCAACCCATCACAAAACCTTATTGTATGAAAAGACTGAACCATTTCCCACCCCAACCAACACTTCACACCCACTCACAGCCCGACCTCAGTCTGCAAAGACTGGGCCCTTCTACACCCACCCCCCTCCAATCACCATTTCACACCCAATTACTCGCACCCTCCTTGCTGAACAACATCACTTCATCAACAATAAAAATAGAGGAGGTAGAGAGGCTTTTCAGAAGACAGAAAAGCCGGAAATCTCCAGGACCTGACAATGTTTCCCCTCTACTCTCAAGCTCTGTGCCAAACAACTGGCACCGGTCTATACAGACAAGTTTAACCAGTCCCTGTAAACATGTACTGTCCCTGCCTGCTTCAAAGTCTCCACTAATGTCCCTGTACCCAAACAGGTAAGGATTATTTGTCTTAATGACTACAGGCCTGTCGCACTGACCTCTGTAGTTATGAAGACCCTTGAAAGTTTGTGCTGGCCAAGCTGAAAAATATCACGAACCTCTGCAGTTAGCAGATCGGGCAATAGATCTGTGGATGATGCAGTCAACCTGGGCCTGCACTTCATCCTACAGCACCTAGACCCGCAGGGGACCTATGCGAGGATCCTGTTTGTTGATTTTAGCTCTGCATTCAACACCATTGTGCCAGAGCTACTACACTCCAAACTTTCCGAGTTGACTGTGCCTGAATCCCACTGTCCGAGGATCACCAGCTTCCTGACACACAGGAAGCAGCATGTGAGGCTGGAAAGCATATCTCAGTCCTGCAAACGCTCAGCATAGGAGCACCGCAAGGCTGCGTACTATCCCAGGGTACTTAAGGAAGTGGCTCTAGAAATCGTTGATGCATTGGTGGTAATTTTCCAATGTTCTATAGACTCAGGATCAGTTCCTGTGGATTGGAGGGTAGCTAATCTGATCCCACTTTTTAAGAAAGGCGGGAGAGAGAAAACATTGAATTATATCAGTTAGCCTGACATAGGTGGTGGGGAAGATGCTGGAGTCAATTATAAAAGATGAGATAGCCAAACATTTGGAAAGCAGTAACAGGATCGGTCCGAGTCAGCATGGATTTTGATGGGGAAATCATGCTTGACTCATCATCTGGAGTTTTTTGAAGATGTAACTAGAAAATTGAAAAGGGAGAGCCAGTGGATGTAGTGTACCTGGACTTTCAGAAAGCATTTGATAAGGTCCCACATAGGAGATTAGTGGGCAAAATTAGGTATTGGGGGTAGAGTGCTAACATGGATAGAGAAGTGGTTGGCGGACAGGAAACAAAGAGTAGGGATTAACCCTTTCAGAATGGCAGGCGGTGACTAGTGGGGTACCGCAAGGCTCGGTGCTGGGACCGCAGCTATTTACAATATACATCAATGATTTGGATGAAGGGATTCAAAGTAACGTTAGCAAATTAGCAGATGACACAAAGCTGGGTGGCAGTGTGAACTGCGAGGAGGATGCTATGAGGATGCAGGGTGACTTGGACAGGTTGGGGGAGAGGGTAGATGCATGGCAGATGAAGTTTAATGCAGATAAATGTGAGCTTATCCACTTTGGTAGCAAAAACAGGAAGGCATATTACTTACTAAATGGTGTCAAGTTGGGAAAAGGGGAAGTACAATGGGATCTGGGGGTCCTTGTTCATCATTCTATGAAAGTAAGCATGCAGGTACAGCAGGCAGTGAAGAAAGCGAATGGCATGTTGCCTTTATAACACGAGGAATCGAATATAGGAGCAAGGAGGTCCTTCTGCAGTTGACAGAGCCCTAGTGAGACCTGCAGTATTGTGTGCAGTTTTGGTCCCCTAATTTGAGGAAGGGCATTCTTGCTATTGAGTGAGTGCAGCGTAGGTTTACAAGGTTAATTCCCGGGATGGCGGGACTGTCGTATGCTGAGAGAATGGAGCAGCTGGGCTTGTACACTCTGGAGTTTAGAAGGATGAGGGGATCTCATTGAAACATATAAGATTGTTAAGCGTTTGGACACGCTAGAGGCAGGAAACATGTTCCCGATGTTGGGGGAGTCACAGGAGAACCAGGAGCCACAGTTTAAGAATAAGGAGTAAGCCATTTAGAACGGAGACGAGGAAGCACTTTTTCTCACAGTGGTGAGTCTGTGGAATTCTCTGCCTCAGAGGGCAGTGGGGGCAAGTTTTCTGGATGCTTTCAAGAGAAAGCTGGAGAGGGCTCCTAAAAATAGCGGAGTCAGAGGATATGGGGAGAAGGCAGGAACGGGGTACTGATTGGGGATGATCAGCCATGATCACATTGAATGGCGGTGCTGGCTTGAAGGGCCGAATGGCCTCTACACCTGCACCTATTGTCTATTGTCTATTGACTGAGATCACCTGGAAATCTCTTTGCATCCTCTTTGCTTCTTCTAATTACTCTCAGTTTCATGTCATCAAACTTAGAAATACTAAATTTACTTCCTTGTCAAAATCATTAATGTACATTGAAAATAACCGGCTCAAGCGATGGTTTCAACGATGGCTCATTAGTCACCATGTGCCACCCAAAAGAAGTCTCGGTTCCTAGCCTGCTAAAGAATTGTCAATCCATCCCAGTTGAACATTGCCAAATCCACATATTTTAATATTCCTTGTTGATCTTTTATGCATGGCTTTATCAAAGACCTTCTGAAAATTCAACCCATCCACTTCTTCTCCCTGAAGCAAAAAAAACAAAACCAATTCCTGGAGGAACTCAGCGGCTCCGGCAGCATCTGTGGAGGGAAATTATTAATACAGCAATTTCTTTTTTTTTCAGGATCAAAACATTGTTTTGGAAAACAGAAACAACAAACAAGGTTATATATTGAAATCTTTTCATACAGCAGGTAGGAAACAGGAAATTTGAAATGTGGGAAAGAAGAAAGTGCATTTGAATAGTCAAGAGAAACGCCGCTATTTTAGATTTTAATCAGTCGGATGTAGCAAAAATAATGACATTTGTTCCCTTTTTAGTGAAGACACCATCATTGTAATAGGAGAACACATTTCACAATAACATTTGAAGAAGTACATCAGTTTTGCAAACTACATTTCAATCATTTAATCCCCTTCATTGAATCCACTATTACCAATGAAGAATAATGTCTGATGTTTACTGACCTTCTGCAGAGGAACTTGTGTGGAATTCTGGAGAAGCAGCAACGTGGCTTTGAGCCCAGCCCAGGACAAGCTGAGGTTCCCTCACACTGCACAGTAACTGACTGCCTCTTGACAAACTAAATGACACTCCCCCTCCAGCTCAGGGCTCCGATACCACTAGTGTTGATACAAATGGGTTAAGATACAGAATTATACAACAAATAAAGATTCCGTCTGGAATCGAACTTGCACCTTTGCGATTTTGAACATTTCGAATGGATCTCAAATGGGAGAGTTCCAGGTGCTTTGCTGCATCCTGCTGGGCCTGATGTTCCATGAGAGAGTACATGTAATCCAGGGAGGTCCTGCCATTTCATGATAAAAAAAAACCTCCATAGAGGGGTTGTGTTCATTAAACATGCTGGCAATTCCATTGCACCCATTAGGGTAAACTGAACCATTCCCGGAGAGAGGATTGGCCCTGGTGAAAGGAGAAAGAACATACTGTTTCCTCACTTGCCTCTTCATGGGAAGGAGCCCACAGATTTCACCATGGGAAGCTTTCACTGTCCTAATGAATGCCCACCATTATTGGTCAGCTGCGCAAAATCTCGAATGGCATTAAAAGAAGCAAGAGTACAGAGTGTACACTGGGTGTGGACCTCAGCATCCATCATTGGGAATGGCTTGGTCACACGGCCACTCACTGAGATGGCCGAACCCTGAAGGATGTGTCTGCCAGGCTCTTTCTACAGCAGGTAGAGAATGAGCCAACACAAGGGATTGACCTACTTGACCTCCTCCTCTCCTGTACACCTGCAACAGGTGAATCTGTTGACCATGGCTTTGGCAGAAATCAGAAGACCATTGCACAGTTCTCATTGAGGACAATGTTTTGTCATTACACCAAAGTCAGCCCATATTAGTCTGACTGGCACAACAGTTTTTGATGTCATCTTCCCAAAGGAGCTGCAGAGGCTGAGACATTGACTATGTTCAAGATAGAGGATGATTGACTATAAACTCAACAGGTCAGGAGACGTGGGGAAAGTGGGCAGGTGGTGTTGAGACCAATATTGGATCAGCTGTATGGGCCTGACAAATTGTGCTCCCTCAGACTTTCTTCCTTCGAGTGCAGGAGGCTGAGATGCAGTTGAATTATTGAGGGGACTAGATAGGCTGAAGAACAGAGCTTTTTACCCAGTGTGGGGGTATCAAGAACCAGAGGACACGGGTTTGAGGTGAGATGATAAGGTTTAATATGAACACGAAGGGCATCCTTCACATTCAAAGGATAAAGGATTCAAACAAGAGGAGTTGAGTATAGAAGCAAAGAGGTCCTTCTGCAGTTGTACAGGGCCCTAGTGAGACCACACCTGGAATATTGTGTGCAGTTTTGGTCCCCTAATTTGAGGAAGGACATTCTTGCTATTGAGGGAGTGCAGCGTAGGTTTACAAGGATAATTCCCAGGATGGCAGGACTGTCATATGCTGAGAGAATGGAGCGGCTGGGCTTGTACACTCTGGAGTTTAGAAGAATGAGAGGGGATCATTGAAATGTATAAGATTATTAAGGGTTTGGACACACTAGAGGCAGGAAACATGTTCCTGATGTTGGGGGAGTCCAGAACCAGGGACCACAGTTTAAGAATAAGGGGCAAGACATTTAGAACGGAGATGAGGAAAACCTTTTTCACACAGAGGGTTGTGAATATGTGGATTCTCTGCCTCAGAGGGTGGTGGAGGCCGATTCGCTGGATGCTTTCAAGAGAGAGCTAGATAGGGCTCTTGAAGATAGTAGAGTCAGGGGATATGGGGAGAAGGCAGGAACGGGGCACTGATTGTGGATGATCAGCCGTGATCACATTGAATGGCGGTGCTGGCTTGAAGGGCCGAATGGCCTCTACTCCTGCACCTATTGTCTATAAAGGGTAGTAGGTATAGAAACATAGAAATTAGGTGCAGGAGTAGGCCATTCGGCCCTTCGAGCTTGCATCGCCATTCAATATGATCATCCAACTCAGTTATCCCGTACCTGCCTTCTCTCCATACCCTCTGATCCCCTTAGCCACAAGGGCCACATCTAACTCCCTCTTAAATATAGCCAATGAACTGGCCTCAACTACCCTCTGCGGCAGTGAGTTCCAGAGACTCACCACTCTCTGTGTGAAAAAAGTCGTTCTCATCTCGGTCTTAAAGGATTTCCCCCTTATCCTTAAACTGTGACCCCTTGTCCTGGACTTCCCCAACATCGGGAACAATCTTCCTGCATCTAGCCTGTCCAACCCCTTAAGAATTTTGTAAGTTTCTATAAGATCCCCTCTCAATCTCCTATATTCTAGAGAGTATAAACCGAGTCTATCCAGTCTTTCTTCATAAGACAGTCCTGACATCCCAGGAATCAGTCTGGTGAACCTTCTCTGCACTCCCTCTATGGCAAGAATGTCTTTCCTCAGATTTGGAGACCAAAACTGTACGCAATACTCCAGGTGTGGTCTCACCAAGACCCTGAACAACTGCAGTAGAATCTCCCTGCTCCTATACTCAAATCCTTTTGCTATGAATGCTAACATACCATTCGCTTTCTTGCACATGCCTACTTTCAATGACTGGTGTACCATGACACCCAGGTCTCGCTGCATCTCCCCTTTTCCTAATCGGCCACCATTTAGATAATAGTCTGCTTTCCTGTTTTTTGCCACCAAAGTGGATAACCTCACATTTATCCACATTATACTGTATCTGCCAAATATTTGCCCACTCACCCAGCCTATGCAAGTCACCTTGCAGTCTCCTAGCATCCTCCTCACAGCTAACACTGCCCCCCAGCTTAGTGTCATCCACAAACTTGGAGATATTGCCTTCAATTCCCTCATCCAGATCATTAATATATATTGTAAATAGCTGGGGTCCCAGCACTGAGCCTTGCGGTACCCCACTAGTCACTGCCTGCCATTGTGAAAAGGACCCGTTTACTCCTACCCTTTGCCTCCTGTTTGCCAGCGAGTTCTCTATCCACATCAATACTGATCAATATATGTGATGAGCTGCCAGAGGAGGTAGTTGAAGCAAGTATTAGCATTTCAATTAAAAGACACTTGAACAGGTAGATGGAAAGGAAAGGTTTAGAGGGATATGGGGCAAATGGAACGAAGTTTGATGAGGAAACGAGGTCAGCATGGACGAGTTGCAGCTGTTTCTGTGCTGTACGACTCTGTGACTCTGACTGAGTCCTGATAGCTGTGTGAGAGCATCTTCACCAACAGTATTGCAGAACTTCAAGAAGGCAGCTCACCACCTCCTTCTCCAAGGCAGTTAGTGATCGATAATAAATATTGAATTGGAATAAATCTTCTCCTTTGAACCATACTGTAGATTATCTGCCACAATTATCCCAGTCACTGACAAAGATACTCGAGCTTCTCTGTCTTTTAGTTACTATTATAATAAATGCATCCTCAGCACACATGCCCCATGTTCTGCTTCACGTATTTAAACAAAATTATATATAAATAGAATTATAAGGAATTACTTTTAAATGTAAAGGGTAAATAGAGAAGTTGTTTCTGAAGATAACATCAGCGTAAAAGAGGAAGGATCTGTGTTAGGCCCTGTTTACACTTCTGCTGTGAAAGTCAGCAAGTGCCCCAACGGAGACATTTGCACCAGATAAAACACGGGATGATCCCAGTGTTTAGAATGTGAGAGTGACGGACAGTGTGAGTTGGAGGGGGAGATGAGATGAATTACGAAGAGAAAGATTCAGGAACTGGGGAAAAATATCAAAACAGAGGGTGAGCAGCAATAAAAATGAATTATATTTCTCTGCAGAATTCACAGAATATGGGGGAAATGATTTGTTAACCCGGATTAAGGAAGGAGCTTGATTAGATTTCTTCTCACGATGCGGACAAGACTAACTGCTGAGCTGATGACGAGGTGCCCTTTCTGATTCCTTCCAGATTGTTTGCTTAGAAATCAATTGTTTAGGATGTGGGCCTCACTGCTCAGGCTTCCATTTTTAGCCCATGAGGATGTGAACATCCTTACGTAGCCAGTGAATGATGCTCCCACGGTGCTCTTGATGGGAATGAAGGAACAGCAATGGATTTCCCAGTCATGACAGGAGAGGCACCCACAGCGTGTGGAGATCCCATGGGCCTGTTGCCATCGTCTTTCTTGGTTGATGGGATCACTGATATGAGAGGTGTTATTGAAGTAGCCTTGGCAATGAACATTGAGACACCTTGCGGTGGTGGATTGAGACTTAAGACACAAGTGTTGGAAACAAAGAAGATTACAGTAGTAGATGGGGACATGCTATGTCCTGGATGATGTTGTGCTACTTCAGTATCGCTGGAGTAACATTCATCACGGCATTGCACCCTCCTGAATTGGGCCTTGCCGCTGATGGAGAGGTGTTGTGGTGTCAGGAATTGCTTGCCCCATGTTGGAAACATAGAAACATAGAAAGTAGGTGCAGGAGTTGAGGCCATTCGGCCCTTCGAGCCTGCACCGCAATTCAATATGATCATGGCTGATCATCCAACTCAGTATCCTGTACCTGCCTTCTCTCCATACCCCCTGATCCCTTTAGCCACAAGGGCCACATCTAACTCTCTCTTAAATATAGCCAATGAACTGACCTCAACTACCTTCTGTGGCAGAGAATTCCACAGACTCACCACTCTCTGTGGAAAACCAGAAATGATTTTCTCATCTCGGTCCTAAAAGACTTCCCCCTTATCCTTAAACTGTGACCCCTTGTCCTGGACATCCCCAACATCGGGAACAATCTTCCTGCATCTAGCCTGTCCAACCCCTTAAGAATTTTGTAAGTCTCTATGAGATCCCCCCTCAATCTTCTAAATTCCAGCGAGTACAAGCCGAGTCTATCCAGTCTTTCCTCATATGGAAGGCCTGCCATCCCAGGAATCAGTCTGGTGAACCTTCTCTGTACTCTCTCTATGGCAAGAATGTCTTTCCTCAGATTAGGAGACCAAAACTGTACGCAATACTCCAGGTGTGGCCTCACCAAGACCCTGTACAACTGCAGTAGAACCTCCCTGCTCTTGTACTCAAATCCTTTTGCTGTGAATGCCAACATACCATTCGCTTTCTTCACAGCCTGCTGCACCTGCATGCCTACTTTCAATGACTGGTGTACCATGACACCCAGGTCTCGTTGCATCTCCCCTTTTCCTAATCGGCCACCATTCAGATAATAGTCTACTTTCCTGTTTTTGCCACCAAAGTGGATAACCTCACATTTATCCACATTATACTGCATCTGCCATGATAACAAGAAATGAACCACCTTTCCTTTATCGATACTGCTTCTTAATGCTGCAACTCCCTACCTAGTATAACTGTGGGAGTACTTTCACCGGAAGGAATGGAAAGGTTTAGGAAAGCAATCTACCACTGTCTTGAGTACAATTCACAATGGGGGGGAAACCACTAACCTTGACATTGATGCTCAAATTGTCGAGAATAACTGAATGAGTAAAGAAATGCTACACAAGTGAAATCAAGTACACCTGGATTAATGATATTCAAATACTTACAAATACTTTATAATTTTGGAGGTTCCACGACACTTGTAAAGGGAGCAGTGTCAATAGAACCTCTTCTCAATCTCTCTTAAATCCCCACTACCCAGCTTCCTAACAATCTCAACCTTTTCTTTACTTTTGTCAAAATCCACAGAGTGAAATTGTTCAGTTTAAAATTATCCAAGTTTCTCCTCTCCCTCTTGTGACTAACCTCATGTTCCCATATCTCACCTGGCATAGAAACAGAGAAACATAGACAATAGGTGCAGGAGTAGGCCATTCGCCCCTTCGAGCCAGCATCGCCATTCATTGTGATCATGGCTGATCATCCACAATCAGTAGCCTGTTCCTGCCTCTCCCCACATCCCTTGATTCCGCTAGCCCCTAGAGCTCTATCTAACTCTCTTTTAAATTCATCCAGTAAAATGGCATCTACTGTCTTCTGTGACTGAAATCCTAACGGGAATCCGAAAATTCCCAACCACTCCACACTGCTGCTGTCTCCGTTAGCTGAATCCCACATTCATAGAAACATAGAACATAGGTGCAGGAGTAGGCCATTCGGCCCTTCGAGCCAGCACTGCCATTCAATATGATCATGGCTGATCATCCAGAATCAGTACCCCATTCCTGCTTTCTCCCCATACCCCTTGATTCCGTTAGCCCTAAGAGCTAAATCTAACTAATTCTAATTAGATCAAATAGAACAAGTTGTCCTCCAACTTTAGGCCATACGCAAGAAGAGAGGAAGGCTGAAACGTCTCATGGTCAAGTTGGGTTGCAAACCAACTCTCCCGAGCAGTCTCCTGCTGTGGGGCTGTACCTTGTGCCCTGCAGGCAGCACAGTTTGTTTACAAAACTATCCTTTTCAATTCAAAACTGATTACTGCATGCAGCCTACATTTCAATTACATTCGAAGACTGGTCTTCATTTGTACTAATGCTTGCTTACCACATAATAACATGAATAACTTTGTCGAACAACCTGTAAAATGTGTCATTGCATTGAACTGGGACTGGAGTTGGGGCTGCAGAAAGGCAGGGAGCTGTCGGGGGAGGAGTGGGGTTCAAGCATTGAATGGTGGACCTCAGTCACCATGGCAATGGGTTTGTGTGAGAAACTGAAGCATTTAACTATTGCAAAAGTTTGTGGCTTTTATTTCCCTTAAAAATATATTGGGTAATATTCCTGAAAGCATTATCATTATTAATTTAAGTGTGTCCAACTGAGCTGCTCCGAGGCATGTTTTGGGGTCAGTGATATTCCAATGAGTTTGGATAGAATTTGGATAAAAGCAGTTTTGAAAATCTTCTAATATTTGCGTTTTTTTTTTGAACTGTCGATTTCATACAAAGCTGAAAAAATTGACGGCACAGTTCATACCAATCCACATATCAGCTCAATCATATTTGCTCTTTGCTTCTAACATAACAGTGTACAGCCAAACTTTCATCGCTTTTGCAACAGTTACTGTTCTTTCTCAGAAATCTATTGATGCAAAGTCCCAGTGAACAAACATCATTTGCAAAATATATTCCATTTCACTCTGCCAGTTTTCCACACAAAGCCCTTGCAGACATTTAGTTCTCATGTACCTGGGATGTGAGGTTGCTACAAAGCCAGTATTTATTGCCCATCCCTAATTGCCCCCTGAACATAGTGGAGGGCGGGACCATCTCACAGGACAGTAAAGAGCCAACCACATTGCTATAGGCCTGGAGTCACGTGGATGCCAAATCAGGTGAGTTTTCCTCACCAGACGGGCATTGTGACCCAGGTGGGTTTGCAGCAATCTGGTGCCTTCACAGTCAACATCATTGAATCTGGAACTTAATTCATGAATTAATTATTCATTTTTATTTCAATTCCCCAGATTCCAAAGCAGGATTTGGATTCATATTTCCAGATCGAGAATCAAGCCCTCTTCATATTGAATCACCAGAACTCGATCGACACTGTCGCCTATAGTCTCTCTATTAGTTTCTCATTGAGCTGTGCTTTCCCAAGGTAATACTCTTTGCAAACTGGAGAATAGATTGCTCCCAGTGTCTCAGTAAACAACTATGCATGCGGAATGGCCACAGTTTTTGTGTGTCCGATCCAGAAAATACATGCCCTTTCTGCAAGCACAAACCACACCCAGAAATGCTTGGTCACGTTAGCAGAGTGGCACACATAGACCCACAAACTGTTATAATTCTGTTCAATCCTGACAAATGGTTTTATAAAATGTGAAAGTGCTCAGGAATATGATTGATTTTCTAAATACAATCTGCTTGATCATTCATCATTAATCTCCGAATTGTATACGGGCTATGAACATATAAACAAACTGGGCTGGAGATGGCAAGGGAAGCGACAGTATGTGTCCACACTGCAGCATGTGGGAGTTAGTGGTCAGTCCAACTCTCTTCGGGATGTCCATGTCTGCATGGAAAGGATTCTGCCTTCAATCGCTTGGGCTCTACATCAGTGATGTAGTCAACTATTTACAATATATATTCATGATTTAGATGATGGAATTAAAAGTAGCACTAGCAAATTTTGCAGATGACACAAAGCTGGGTGGCAGTATGACCTGCGAAGAGGATGTTACAGGTTGTGTGAGTGGCAGATGCATGGCAGATGCAGTATAATGTCGATAAATGTGAGAGTATCCATTATCGTGGCAAGAACAAGGAGGCAGATTATTATCTCAATGGTGTCAGATTAGGAAAAAGAGGAGCACAATGAGACCTGGGTGTCCTTGTACACCAGTCAATGAAAGTAAACATACAGGTACAGCAGGCAGTGAAGAAAGCTAATGGCATGTTAGCCTTCATAATGAGAAGATTTGAGTATAGGAGTAAAGAAATCCTTCTGTAGTTTTTTTTCCACAGTCTAAAAATAAAGGGGAGGCGATTTAAAACTGAGATGGGAAAAAATGTTTTCACCCAGAGAGTTGTGAATCTGTGAAATTCTCTGCCACTGAAGGCAGTGGAGGCCAATTCACTGGACGTTTTCAAGAGAGTTAGATTTAGCTCTTAGGGCTAATGGAATCAAGGGGAATGGGGAGAAAGCAGGAATGGGGTACTGATTCTGGATGATCAGCCATGATCATATTGAATGGCGGTGCAGGCTCGAAGGGCCGAATGGCCTACTCCTGCACCTATGTTCTATGTTTCTATGAATGTGGGATTCAGCTAACGGAGACAGCAGTAGTGTGGAGTGGTCGGGAATTTTCGGATTCCCGTTAGGATTTCAGTCACAGAAGACAGTAGATGCCATTTTACTGGATGAATTTAAAAGAGAGTTAGATAGAGCTCTAGGGGCTAGCGGAATCAAGGGATGTGGGGAGAGGCAGGAACAGGCTACTGATTGTGGATGATCAGCCATGATCACAATGAATGGCGATGCTGGCTCGAAGGGGCGAATGGCCTACTCCTGCACCTATTGTCTATGTTTCTCTGTTTCTATGTCAGGTGAGATATGGGAACATGAGGTTAGCCACAAGAGGGAGAGGAGAAACTTGGATAATTTTAAACTGAACAATTTCACTCTGTGGATTTTGACAAAAGTAAAGAAAAGGTTGAGATTGTTAGGAAGCTGGGTAGTGGGGATTTAAGAGAGATTGAGAAGAGGTTCTATTGACACTGCTCCCTTTACAAGTGTCGTGGAACCTCCAAAATTATAAAGTATTTGTAAGTATTTGAATATCATTAATCCAGGTGTACTTGATTTCACTTGTGTAGCATTTCTTTACTCATTCAGTTTATTCTGGGCAATTTGAGCATCAATGTCAAGGTTAGTGGTTTCCCCCCCATTGTGAATTGTACTCAAGACAGTGGTAGATTGCTTTCCTAAACCTTTCCATTCCTTCCGGTGAAAGTACTCCCACAGTTATACTAGGTAGGGAGTTGCAGCATTAAGAAGCAGTATCGATAAAGGAAAGGTGGTTCATTTCTTGTTATCATGGGGCAAGATCCTGACAACTAGAAACAACTTCTCTATTCACCCTTTACATTTAAAAGTAATTCTGTATAATTCTATTATTTTTTTTTTAATACGTGAGAACAGAACATGGGGCATGTGTGCTGAGGATGCATTTATTATAAGGATAGTAACTAACTATTGCATTGTTGGTGTCTTGACCAAAAAGTGTAATTTTTAATTGTTTTTTTGCTACTTTCCTCTGATTCCACTGCTACTGGTGCCGTAGCAACAACCTAGAGCTCAATGCTCTTAAGACAGTGGAATTGATTGTAGACTTTAGGAGAGCTCCCCCTCCCCTCACCCCACTCACCATCAACAACACCACAGTCACATCTGTGGAGTCTTTTAAGTTCCTGGGAACCATCATCTCCAAGGACCTTAAGTGGGGGGCTACCATCGACTCCACAGTCAAAAAGGCACAACAGAGGATGTACTTCCTGCGGCAGCTGAGGAAACACAACCTGCCACAGGCAATGATGGTCCAATTCTACACGGCCATCGTAGAGTCTGTCCTCACCTTCTCCATCATGGTCTGGTTTGGCTCAGCCACCAAGCACGACACCTGGAGGCTGCAGCGAATCGTCCGATCGGCAGAGAAGATTATTGGCTGCAACCTTCCCTCCATTGATGAACTGTACACTGCAAGGGCCAGGAAGCGAGCGGGCAAGATCATCTCTGGACCCCTCTCACCCTGGCCACAAACTCTTTGAATCACTTCCCTCTGGAAGGCGACTCCGGACTGTCAAAGCTGCCACAGCCAGACATAAAAACAGTTTTTATCCACGAGTAGTTGCTCTCCTCAACAGCCAAAAATCTGTAGCCTCCCTTTGATCTGGTATTGTGTTGGTTCACATGCTTGATCAATGGTGTTTTATCACTAATGTCTTATTATTATTAATGTTTAGTGTTTTCTGAGTCATTCGTAACTGTCACTGTATGTCATGTTGTTACTTGTGGGCGGAGCACCAGGTCAAATTCCTTGTATGTGAATACTTGGCCAATAAACTTACTACTTAAAAAATAAAATAGTGGTGTTTCTCTCTACTAAATGACTGCTCTTTATTAATTAAAAAATATTTCAATCTCCATCCTGGTTTGGTGTTTCCAGGTTCAAAAACAGTGTTTGGATATTTTAAAATAATTTATGCGATAAGACAATGTATTTTTGAATGTAAGTAAGTGAAATCATGGCAAACAAATCTATTGGAGATGATTGTGATGTACCATGTAGAATAGATAAGGGAGAAGACGTGGAGACCCACGAGCTTGCAGATTCTGGAAACACGAGCAAAGAGCAAACTGCTGGAGGGAATTTGTGGATCAGGAGTCATCTGTAGAAGTAAATGGACAGATGACCATTCACAACTGAAGAAGGGTCACGATACAGGGTCATCTGCACATGTTCCTCGACAGACGCTGCCTGACCCACTGAGAACCCCCAGCAGATTGTTTTTGTTTGTTTCAGGGAGAACAAGTGGATGTGTCGAATTTTCAGAAGGTCTTTGAATTTTTAAATATGTGGATTAGGCAATAATTGTAAATGATTTGGCAGACAGGAAACAGAGAGGAGACTTTGTTAGTGTGGCAGGTGGTGATGAATGATCCAGAATCGAGCCAGTTCTTGAGTCCATTATTTTCAATGTCCATCAATGTTATTGACAAGGAAACAAATTTAACGTTTCTAAGTTTGATGACATGAAACTGAGATTAAGTAGAAGCAAAGAGGATGCAAAGGGGTTTCCAGGTGATGTCAATCAGTTGAGTTACTTGCCAAATATACACAGATGCAGCAGAGAGTCATAGAGCTGTAGGGCATGGAAATAGACACATCGACCCAACACACACATGCTGACCAAGATGTCCAACTGACCCATCAAAACTGGCTGCGCCTGGCCCATGTCTCTCCCACATGTCTGTGCTCTCCTTACCGGAGAAAGGGTTTTTCAGCAACAGATGTAATGCAGCCAAGGCTGACCAGACTGATTCCTGGAATTACAGGACTAATGTGTAAGGAGAGGAGGAGCTGACTGAGCCAGTAGTCGCTGGAGTTTGGAAGACTTAAACATGACCTCTCTAAATTAAACAACATTTAAAGCAGAGCTAGACTTGATACATAAGGATATTTCCAGTGACTGTAGGATCTGGAACAAGGGGTTTTGGACTCAAGATAAGGGGTGAAACATTCAGGGCTGAGAAATGTCTTCATTGTGAATATGGTGAGCCATTGAAATTCACCCCACAGAAAATGGTAGATGGCAGGTCACTGAATCTTGTTAAGTAGGGGATAGATTTATTTGACATAAAATGCATCAAAATTAATCGGGAGAGAATTGGAATATGAGATTGTTTTGAATGATTGAACAGGCTCAAAGTGACAAATAATCCAATATGATTCTCCTTTGCATGTTTCAATAGGTTTTGGGATGGTTTGATGTTTTCTTTGATGTTTATTTACACATTGTGAAATTTAGTCGAGATAAAAAACAGGAAGCGAAACAGCCCAGAGCTCAGATAGACGAATCATCGTGGTTAAATTGCAAAACAGCGCTTCCTGCAGCCTTGACCATTTCTCTGAATTTTGCATCATGTCCTGAATGCAGGCTGCTGAGCGAGCACGCAGGCGAGTGTTTGGAGAAGGCGAGTGTTTGCCGGGCCAGGCGAGTGGAGTGTGGCGAGTGAGGCGAGTGTTTGCCGGGGGCGAGAGTGTTTGCCGGGGCAGGCGAGTGTTTGCCGGGCTAGGCGAGTGTTTGCCGGGGCTGGCGAGTGTTTGCCGGGCTAGGCGAGTGTTTGCCGGGGCAGGCGAGTGTTTGCCGGGCTAGGCGAGTGTTTGCCGGGCTGGCGAGTGTTTGCCGGGCCAGGCGAGTGTTTGCCGGGGGGCGAGTGTTTGCCGGGCCAGGCGAGTGTTTGCCGGGCTGGCGAGTGTTTGCCGGGGCAGGCGAGTGTTTGCCGGGCCAGGCGAGTGTTTGCCGGCCAGGCGAGTGTTTGCCGGGCTGGCGAGTGTTTGCCGGGGCAGGCGAGTGTTTGCCGGGGCTGGCGAGTGTTTGCCGGGCCAGGCGAGTGTTTGCCGGGGCAGGCGAGTGTTTGCCGGGGCAGGCGAGTGTTTGCCGGGCCAGGCGAGTGTTTGCCGGGGCAGGCGAGTGTTTGCCGGGGCTGGCGAGTGTTTGCCGGGGCTGGCGAGTGTTTGCCGGGGCAGGCGAGTGTTTGCCGGGCTGGCGAGTGTTTGCCGGGGCAGGCGAGTGTTTGCCGGGCTGGCGAGTGTTTGCCGGGCAGGCGAGTGTTTGCCGGGGCTGGCGAGTGTTTGCCGGGGCTAGGCGAGTGTTTGCCGGGCAGGCGAGTGTTTGCCGGGGCAGGCGAGTGTTTGCCGGGGCAGGCGAGTGTTTGCCGGGGCAGGCGAGTGTTTGCCGGGGCAGGCGAGTGTTTGCCGGGGCAGGCGAGTGTTTGCCGGGCAGGCGAGTGTTTGCCGGGGCTGGCGAGTGTTTGCCGGGCTGGGCGAGTGTTTGCCGGGCTGGCGAGTGTTTGCCGGGCTGGCGAGTGTTTGCCGGGGCAGGCGAGTGTTTGCCGGGCTGGCGAGTGTTTGCCGGGGCAGGCGAGTGTTTGCCGGGGCAGGCGAGTGTTTGCCGTGCCCAGGCGAGTGTTTGCCGGGCTGCGAGTGTTTGCCGGGCAGGCGAGTGTTTGCGGGGCTGGCGAGTGTTTGCCGGGGCAGGCGAGTGTTTGCCGGGCCAGGCGAGTGTTTGCCGGGCTAGGCGAGTGTTTGCCGGGCCAGGCGAGTGTTTGCCGGGCCAGGCGAGTGTTTGCCGGGCCAGGCGAGTGTTTGCCGGGCTAGGCGAGTGTTTGCCGGGCTGGCGAGTGTTTGCCGGGCAGGCGAGTGTTTGCCGGGCTGGCGAGTGTTTGCCGGGGCTGGCGAGTGTTTGCCGGGCAGGCGAGTGTTTGCCGGGGCTGGCGAGTGTTTGCCGGCAGGCGAGTGTTTGCCGCTGTTTGCTGGCGAGTGTTTGCCGGGGGCTGGCGAGTGTTTGCCGGGGCTGGCGAGTGTTTGCCGGGGCTGGCGAGTGTTTGCCGGGCTGGCGAGTGTTTGCCGGGCTGGCGAGTGTTTGCCGGGCTGGCGAGTGTTTGCCGGGCTGGCGAGTGTTTGCCGGGCTGGCGAGTGTTTGCCGGGCTGGCGAGTGTTTGCCGGGCTGGCGAGTGTTTGCCGGGCTGGCGAGTGTTTGCCGGGCTGGCGAGTGTTTGCCGGGGCTGGCGAGTGTTTGCCGGGCTGGCGAGTGTTTGCCGGGCTGCCGGGGCTGGCGAGTGTTGGCGAGTGTTTGCGGGCTGGCGAGTGTTTGCCCGGGCTGGTGAGTGTTTGCCGGGCTGGCGAGTGTTTGCCGGGGCTGGTGAGTGTTTGCCGGGCTGGCGAGTCGCTCGCTGCAGCTCCGGCCATGGAGCAGCCTCAGTGCAAGATTCCCCGGCCGATCGGAGGCGTCGGAAGCGCTGCACCGAAGGGACACAGACTCTCACAGGGAGGTGGAGAGAGAGAAGGGAAGGAGACAGGGAGACAGTGGGGAGAGAGAGGGGGGCTGAGAGGAGAGAGAGGGGAGAGACAGAGGGAGAGAATGGAGAGAGAGAAGAGGGAGAGGGAGGAGAGAGGAGAGAGTGAGGTGGGAGAGGGGGGAGAGTGAGGGGGAAGAAAGAGGGAAGAGAGAGAGGGGGTGGAGAGGGAGGAGAGGGTAGCAGAGAATAGGAGGGGGGAAGAGGGAGAGGGGTGGAAGAGGGAAAGGGGAAAAGAGACAATCAGTGTAAGAGAGGGAGATGGGGGCAAAGGGAAATAGGGGATAGAGACAAAGAGAGAGGGGTGAGAGAGCAAGGGGAGAGTGTGGTGGGAGGGAGAAATGGGGAGAGAGAGGGAGAGAGAGGATGTGAGAGGAGAGAGAGGGAGGGGGAAGAGAGAGAGGTTAGAGAGAGAGGAGAGAGGGGGAGAGTGTGTGGAGAGGGAGAGAGATAGAGAGGGGGAGATAGGGAGGGAGAAAGAGATAGAGAGGGAGAGGGACGTGAGGGAGAGGGGGGGGAAAGAGAGGGGAGAGAGGGGAGAGAGAGTTAGGGGAAATAGAGGGGAGAGAGGGGAGAGAGAGTTAGGGGAAAGAGAGGGGGGAGAGGGTGAGAGAGAGGAGAGCGTCATGTTTCGGAGTTGGCTAATGTTATTGATTTGTAATTAGCTTCAGGACAGTTTGTTACGAAAATGAAAGAAATGGTATCAGAATACATACAGCTGAGTGAGTATAATTTTATGTGTTCAACCAATTGATGACTTCTTTGACAAAGTGACTAGCATGTTAGATAACAAGGAAGCCAATGAATGTAGCAAATGTTGTCATCCATAATTTGGTCTGTGAAGTGCCCCATAAAGGATTACTGCATTAGAAACATAGACATAGAAACATAGAAATTAGGTGCAGGAGTAGGCTATTCAGCCCTTCGAGCCTGCACCGCCATTCAATATGATCATGGCTGATCATCCAACTCAGTATCCCGTACCTGCCTTCTCTCCATACCCTCTGATCCCCTTAGCCACAAGGGCCACATCCAACTCACTCTTAAATATAGCCAATGAACTGGCCTCAACTACCCTCTGTGGCAGAGAGTTCCAGAGACTCACCACTCTCTGTGTGAAAAAAGTCTTTCTCATCTCGGTCTTAAAGGATTTCCCCCTTATCCTTAAGCTGTGACCCCTTGTCCTGGACTTCCCCAACATCGGGAACAATCTTCCTGCATCTAGCCTGTCCAACCCCTTAAGAATTTTGTAAGTTTCTATAAGATCCCCTCTCAATCTCCTAAATTCCAGAGAGTTATAAACCGAGTCTATCCAGTCTTTCTTCATAAGGCAGTCCTTGACATCCAGGAATCAGTCTGGTGAACCTTCTCTGCACTCCCTCTATGGCAATAATGTCCTTCCTCAGATTTGGAGACCAAAACTGTACGCAATACTCCAGGTGTGGTCTCACCAAGACCCTGTACAACTGAAGTAGAACCTCCCTGCTCCTGTACTCAAATCCTTTTGCTATGAAAGCTAACATACCACTCGCTTTTTTCACTGCCTGCTGCACCTGCATGCCTACTTTCAATGACTGGTGTACCATGACACCCAGGTCTCGCTGCATCTCCCCTTTTCCTAATCGGCCACCATTTAAATAATAGTCTGCTTTCCTGTTTTTGCCACCATTAGCTAAGCACCTGTGGACTTGAATGTAATACGTTACGTCCAGGGGTCAGATATGGGGCTTTATGTGTGGACCAGATATATTGTCAGTGCAAAGGGGCTAGGAGCAAGGCCAAGTGTGCATCCAGTCAAGGTCTGGAATAGTACTAGGTGTGCAGTCAAAACTGGGACCAGGGGTGTGTTCATCACTGGGAACCTAAGCAGGTAAGCAGTTATTATCAGAGTAGAATAGGGGGTCAGGTGCAGGGCTGGACTTAGGGACAGGAATGAGAGAAGGTACGCAACTGGAGTCAGGGCCAGGAGTAGTACCAAGTGTGCAGTGAGACCCAGGTACCAATGGGAGGGGGGATACCCTCCTCCCACCCACCCCCCCCCCCCCCCCGTTCGCTACGCTCCCTCGGGCTTGGTCTCAGAATGTCTCTCTCCCAACTCTCACCCAACATTGGCAGCCCTGGGTGAGTGTCCACGTCAAGTACACGTGTGTGTGTGTGTGGGAGGGGAGAAGTGAGGTGAGTGTCCGCGTCAAGTACACGTGTGTGTGTGTGTGTGTGTGGGAGAAGTTAGGTGAGTGTCCGCGTCAAGTACACGTGTGTGTATGTGGGGGGGAGAAGTGAGGTGAGTGTTCACGTCAAGTACACGTGTGTGTATGTGGGAGAAGTGAGGTGAGTGTCCACGTCAAGTACACGTGTGTGTGTGGGGGGGACAAGTGAGATGAGTGTCCATGTCAAGTACACGTGTGTGTGTGTGTGTGTGTGTGTGTGTGTGTGTGTGGGGGGGGGGAGAAGTGAGGTGAGTGTCCAGATCAAGTATACGTGTGTGTGTGTGTGTGTGTGTGTGTGTGTGTGTGTGTGTGTGTGTGGTGTGTGTGTGTGTGTGTCCAGATCAAGTACACGTGTGTGTGTGTGTGTGGGGGGGAGAAGTGAGGTGAGTGTCCACATCAAGTACACGTGTGTGTGTGTGTGTGTGTGTGTGTGTGTGTGTGTGTGTGTGTGTGTGTGTGTGTGTGTGTGTGTGTGTGTGGTGAGTGTCCAGATCAAGTACACGTGTGTGTGTGTGTGTGTGTGTGGGGGGGAGAAGTGAGGTGAGTGTCCATGTCATGTACACATGTGTGTGTGGGGGAGAAGTGAGGCGAGTGTGTCCATGCTTGTCGTATTAATGAGATCACGACCTCTCACACCAGGTCATCGGGACCCGTACCGCATTCCTCATACCATGTCGATGTGTGTGTGCGTGTGTGGGGGGGGGGGGAAACTCACTCCCCAGTTATAAACCACACTCCCCCTCTTATTCACTCACCTCAATAACGTTATAAATACATAAATACATAAATAAACCCGGTAAATGTGGGGGAGACAGAGCTGAGGTCAATCTCCACATAAACTACACGTGTGTCTGGGGGAATAAAACTGGGCTCAATTATATAAACTCCTCACCGTCTGGAGCAGCGTCCTGACATAAAACACCTGAGTTATAAACATCTCCCTCTCTCTGGCTCCCAACCCCCCCTCTCTGTAAATAATTAATAAATCACCAAATAAACTACACGTCTGGGGGAATAAACCCGGTAAATCTGGGGTAAATAATTTTATAAACACACAGGGGAGCAGAATAAACCCGGTCTGGGGTAAATAATGTTATAAATACACAGGGGAACAAAATAAACCCGGTCTGGGGTTGGGAACAAAATAAACCCGGTCTGGGGTAAAACTGGGGTAAATAATGTTATAAACACACAGGGGAGCGGAATAACCCCGGTCTGGGGTAAAACATCAGAGCATTCGATTCTCGGTCAGGATGTGACATTTACATCAGAAATAAGACACGTTTCTTACAGGTCTGTCCCCCAGCCTGGAACTGCCCCTTCCTTCCAACTCTACGATGCCTACTTTGAAGAGGTTCTCCTCTCACCACCGGAGACAGTTTCACAACCTCCTCTCTAACTGCTCCCCCTCTGTGATTCCCCCTTCCCTCCAACTCTACGACATTTCTCCAGCATTTTTGTGTACCTTGGAACTGCCCCAGTCCCACTATGGCCGTTACCCCACTATGACAGTCAGTGGGGTTCAGTAAACGGGGGAACCCAGTAGATCTATCCTGGCCCTTTAATTAGGCAGGTTCATTAGCCCTTAAAACCTGGGACCTCTGCACCAGTCTCATTAAATTTCCTATTAAAGCGACTGGAAGATTCCTTGCAGAACTGTCCCCCAGCCTGGAACTGCCCCAGTCCCACTATGGCCGTGACCCCCACTCTCCCCACTATGGTAGTCAGTGGGGTTCAGTAAAGGGAGGAACCCACAAGAACTGCCCTCACCCATTAATTAGACTGGTTCAGGAGCAGGACCTCTGCGACAGTGTCATTAAAAAAACACTCACAATTATATTCATCATATCAATTTTATATAATATAATTATACTTAATTATATATGATTACAGTCATATATATATATATAAATATATATATATATATATATTGTATAGTTTAAATGGACAGCAACATGGAAATAGGCTGCCCATGGTGTAATATGGGCATTGGCTACTAGACGGCACATACTTTCCCGATCTCATTTTCTAATTAGTTTAATTAATTAATGTGCAATGTTTGGCAGTGACGAGTTATGACATCCTTCTCAATTATATTTCATCTAAATCTGTGGAAAAGCTCATGTTGTTCCGTGACGTGGATCACGAAAATGCATTTCTAGACACATTTCTGATGCTCGGCCCACAGCCACATCCGTGAAACTGAAATGACACTTGCCCGAGTTGAACATGCTTGTCGTATTAATGAGATCACGACCTCTCACACCAGGTCATCGGGACCCGTACCGCATTCCTCATACCATGTCGATGCTACCGACACTTCCTACCGTAACCAGCGCTCACAACCCCACACATCATCTCGACAATCTCAAAGATTATTGGAAAGTGTTCTAACTGTGGCGGCTCCCACCCTCCAGATCGCAAACTTTGCTTTGTTCTTGGAAAAAATATGCCATTTTTGCAAAAGAATAAATAATTTCTCAAAATGTTGCCATACTCATGGAATCGGATCACTCCCAATGCAGTCTGTACACTGGTTAAAACATGAAGCTGCTGATAGCAAGTACCAAGAGCTAGTAGTGCCACCTCCAGCTCTACTCCCTGAGCATGAAGATAGCAGCCACAACATAAACTCCATGGTTGCGTTCACTAACAAGCAACTCAACCCTGAAGTTTCACTTCATGTCAACAACACTATTTTACTTCGGAGTCACGTGAAGAAGGCCCGCCTGGCGCTGGAACGGCATTACGTCGACGCTGACGGCAGAAGCAGGAGCTGCACAGACAGCTCCTCGACAGCGGTAGGTTCAGAACCGGCAGGTAAGTGCAGTTGAAAAATTTTTTTAGGACTGGAAAACTCCGTGCCTGGTGGAAACCAGGATTTTAAAGGATTTTAAAAACAAACTAAAAGTTTAAATTGAACAGAAATACTCTGTTAAAACAACGGAGTTTTGAAAAGAACGTCCCAGGGGAATACCCAGCGATCGGGACGAGAGATTAATTACGGGGCCGGTTCCGATACTGGTACCATTAAAAATACGGTAGAGAGGTTAAAATGCTCCACAATGTTTGGCAGGGAATTTTAAAAGTCAGAAAGGCTGTAATTTAAAAATTTAATAAAATTCGCGATATGGAGAAAGTACAAAATATAAAAAAGAGACAAGGGTCACAATACCCAAACAGCCCAAAAAAGACCCTGAGGGGCTTGAATATACAAAATATGGCTATGTGCCAAATTGAGAATTGAACCCTGGATTAGGGTGGAGGAAGTCTCTTTGGATATAATTCCAAGTGGATCAGGGCTGCAAAAGACAGACCCTGCAAGTGGTGATGTGAATTATGAATGCACACCACAAATAAAAAAGTGAGGCCAGATGTGCCTGAGATAGCAAAAGATTTTGCTATATCTAAAGGAAGTGGTGAGGCTATGGAAGAAAACCTAGCTGCCAACATTAATTATATGGTATCTCACCAACTTCAAGAATACGATAAAACTTTTATGTTTTATTAAAATATCAACGGTAAATCCGTTTATAATATCCATGTCTCAAATAATATGAGATATAAGAAATACAATTTCAAAGTATTTCAAAATGGTGCAAATAAGTAATACTTTCAAAATAAAATAAATTGCCATCAGTTGTGGAGCTCAATAGGAAGAAATATATATATTTTACCGAATCTGCACTATAGGTTTGCAGATCAATACAAATCAGGATATATTAAACTCCTGATTATTATAGAATAAACCTGCCTTATGATAAATCAAAGATATTAATTACAAAAGAACAGACTACTGATCTTTAAACTTTGGGGAGAAAAACTATGATCCAATGGAAAATTTTGATAATGGATCAAAACAAAGGCAGAAGTGGTATAACCAAACATAGCCTTATCTAAACCTATATAATTGGGGAAAAGAAGGCTTGAAGTACGTTGAAAAGGTGCAACATCTGGTTACAAAATAAGTTCATGAAATCTCCAATTATGGGGGATTACAGGTGTATTCTGATTGTTAACCAATATAACTAAGGAAGGATTGGTTCACCTGTATAAGAAAACTTTAAAAATTGATTTCAGGTTTGCACTCAAAAGTAATTTTTTAATAAGAAGGGGTACGTATACATGTATATTATAAAATTACCTCAGTGTAAAGATTTCATGTAATAAACCATACAAAACATCATTATATTACACTTTCACAGTGTAAGAAAATGGAAACATCTAGAACATGGAAAAACTGTGTGATTTAACAAAGTGTTAATCAATATTACAGGTGCTTGAAATTAAGAAAGTGGGTCAAGCTGTGCAAGTTAAAACATTGTCCAAACAATCAATCAATCAGTTCAAGGCTGTTAAACCGAACACTGAAGGAACAATTATACTGAAAAAGATCAGCACTTGCACTAATGAGGTCATGGTCATGGGTTACCTTGATTACATTTAAATTGGAAGAGATAAGAGGCAGCTGCAAATTAGTGCCTGCCATTACAAACCTGGTGGTAGGTAAGGGACCTGACCCATTACATAAAGCATATGCTTAGGCATTAAAATAAAATATTTATAAATTATTATTCTGAATTTAGAAGTAATTCAAGCACCATAAGAGAGGGGGAAAATTGTTCCATGATACAAATATGTCTAATTGTTGTTGACATACTTTTGTCCCTCCATTAGGTTAGGTAAAAATAAATAAAGTTCCAAAAGAAGGAATACAGAAGCTTATAAGAATATGTATGCCTTGGTGAAGAGGCTTATGCAAAATATCAAATGATAACGTTATCATTATTAAAGTAATGTAAAAAAGGTTCATAAGCTGCTTCAACGAGATTAACACTGTTGCAAACTGAAGCAAGTGTTACAGATGATGTACAGCTTCTGTGGATGTTTGGGTAAAGATAAGAATATTATCTATTCTTATAACAATAATTGATGTCCTTGTTCGGACTGCAGACAATAATACCAGGCGAACATAAATGGTTTGTCCTAAGAAATTTTCCAAACATTTCGTATTAATTGTTGAAGTATTAAAGAGTTTAAGGTATTAAAAAGATCAATATATAAATAAGATTGTTTTTATTATGGAACTGTCCATGTCGTATCAAGATGAACAATACCACGGCTGTGGCATATGTTAACAATGGTCAAATTTGGGAGAAAAACATATTGTCATTATTTTGCATTACTTACGATTAATCTGGTTGTATACAGATTAAATCACTGATCTTTCAAATGTTTCTTGTGGGTCACAAGATAAGTCAAATAACAATCATGGTATTATCTAAGTAAACAGATGTGGCATATTTTAAAGTTTAGTCCACCTGTTTATCTCTAAGGAAGAGACAATGGTATCGGAAGATAACAAATTTGGGAGGAAAAAAAAACAAAAAAACATATTGTCATTAATATAGATTACTTACGATTAATCTGATTGCATACAGATTAAATCATCGATCTTTCGAATATTTCTTGTGGGTAAACCAAGAACAGTGAAGGTGGATGCTTTTCTCCCAATTACACGAGGGAAAGATTTCTTTGTGTTCCTCATTTTTGTTTACTAGGGCAGTGTCTGATGAAAATGTAGCGGGACACTGCCAGAGGCATTTTGGTGGCCTAATACGGGTCCTTTATGGTTTCATAAATATTGTGTGATTTTGAGCTGCTAGTGATGATTCATAGTGGCAGCAATTTATTGAAGTCAAAAAAGGGGTCTCGACCTAGGTCGTTGCCTGTCTCCCTTCGCTCTTTGGATGCTGCTGCACCCACTGGGATCTCCAGGTTTGAGAGACCCTGCAGTAATTTATTGTTGTACAAAAAACCTCCATGACATGAAAATATGAATTTGACTACTACAGGTTGACCAACCATCACAACAGCTGATGGTCAAAGAAGTCTATGAATGTTAACCAATATAACAATATATCAATAAAATAATTATGTAAAAGAAGTGTTATACCTGCAATTTGCAGAAATAAGTCTAAAAAACAATATTTTGTTATAAGAAATTGGAGATCTGTATATACAGTAAAGTTATTTTATCATATTAGATATAATGTGAATTCCTTGTGGATTGCATTTTCTAAGTATCTAATTGATAAGCCAATAATAGGGCTCAGAGTGTTACCGTCTTATAAACGGACAATATATTAACCAAGAAGTTATCAGATGCATTCATAATATCCCAAAATGGAAAGGGATATATATGTAAATGTTAATAAATATATATATATATATATAATGTTGTGTGTGTATATATATATATATATATATATATATATATGATATATATATATGTATATGTATATATAATCTGTCCAAAATTGTAAAAAATATAAAGGCAGGAGATAAATAATCTTGAAATGCCTTAAGAAATGGACTCTAACTCTATCTATGATTCAAAAACTTAAACATTGAAAATAATAATTCTGATAAACTTTAGTAATCAATATAAGAGTGCAAACATTGCAAATGTTACGTTATAATTGCATGTGGATACAAATTGCCATTATCATAATATGTTTATGAATCTACCAACAAAGCACACCAAGAAGACCTGAAACGAAGGTAAACCTATAAGCATATCCTGCCGGCTTTAAGTTGTGTGTGTGTGTGTGTGTGAACATTGATGAAAAATGGTTAGCAGTAGGTAAGAGTCTCTGTGGCAAATGAGACTGCTTATTACACACAAAAACCACATTGGGTTCAGTAAACTGATGGTTATAGAGGAATGTATTTCTAGATGGTTAAAAAATTTGGATACATTCAGTAGGAACTAGACACTGAAAGGTGGAAAAATCACTCTGTTAATGAGGAAAATACATTCACAGGAATGGCACAGGATGAGCCACTCGAGCAAAGATGCAAGGCCGCAGGAGGCTGTAGATTACTGTTAAAGTAAAAAGGAACCTGTCATGGTGTCAGATTAGACACGCAATTTCGGTTCTCTATAATTGTTGCTTTGTCATGCCATAAAAAATATATATATATCAATTGGTATTTGTGATAAACTTGCCTTTCAATGGAAAGGGCATTATTTTCCATTTTTTATAATGTGAAATAATTTATCACATAACTTGAGGCAATGTTTGGGGAAAATGTGTTTATCGCTCATTATTGTTTGTTAAATGAGCCGTACTGTCGTATGGAATAAATTCTAACGAAAAAACACGATTTCTTCAAAACACAGAAAGCTTCAAAACTTCACGTAGTCACTCACGTGACTCCCGACCGAGTCAAATAGTAAGATTAAACGAGAACTTACCAGTTCGAGGTTTGATCGTTATTTTATGAGGATAACGATGAGGATTACGTGCCCTCCACTCCCCACTCCCCCCTCATAAAATAAATGATCATCTGGTAGTTCTAAATCTATGATGAGCCACCCCCCCCCACAGACTATCTTACATCCGGCTATTTGTGTTCTGTGTTTTTCATGCCGTTGCTTTGAAGTATGCCGTTCCAGCGCCAGGCGGGCCTTCTTCACGTAATCCCTCATCGTTACTCCTCATAAAATAACGATCAAACCTCGAACTGGTAAGTTCTCGTTTAATCTTACTATTACTGTTGCAAAGATCGACACTGGAGCCAAATGCAACGTCATGTCATTATCTGAATTTAAACGGATCAGAAATGCCGAATGTATTGAAAACACTTCGACTACTTTGTTAGCCTACAATAGACAATAGGTGCAGGAGTAGACCATTCGGCCCTTCCAGCCAGCACCGCCATTCAATGTGATCATGGCTGATCATTCCCAATCAGTACCCCGTTCTTGCCTTCTCCCCATATCCCCTGACTCCGCTATCTTTAAGAGTCCTATCTAGCTCTCTCTTGAAAGCATCCAGAGAGCCTGCCTCCACTGCCCTCCGAGGCAGAGAATTCCACAGACTCACAATTCTCTGTGAGAAAAAGTGTTTCCTCGCCTCCATTCTAAATGGCTTACCCCTTGTTCTTAAACTGTGGCCCCTGGTTCTGGACTCCGCCAACATCGGTGTAGCGGCAGATTGTTCTTATCTTTCAAGAAACAAATTCTCTAGCCGCTATTTGGATGAGGATGGACAAGGGGAATATCTTCGATACGCATGCAAGCTTCTTCACTCATAAAGCTTCAACACCCAGTCTTTTGTTGAATAAATGCTTTATTGTTGATGGAAAACAGCAAGATACATCCAAGTTTCTTCCAACTCGTTACTGCAATCTTCCTTGAATTCCAATCTTCCTTGAATTCCAACTTCCGGTGGCGCTATGGAGGGCTAGAGGATAACGCCAGCCAGTTCCGCGAAAAAAAAGGGAAAAAACGGGGGATTCACGGACCTGCCTGCTGCCTGCCGTCTCTGCACCGATTGTTGTGAGTGACGTCATCAGGCGCGCGACTAGTTATGTCTACAACACGCAGCCTTACCGAAAAATCGAAAACTCAACCAACCAGGCAGAGACCGGGAGAAGGCCTGACTGAAGCCTCGGACTCAGGTAGGTCCTTATCCCAGGAAGATGTATCGAAAAGAACAGGGAAAAAAACTGAAAATGAAGAACTGAAAATTTTTATTTCACGTGAAATTGCTGGTTTAAAGGAGGATATAAACCAGACGAATAATCAGATGAATAATCAAATGAAAGAATTACAACTGGAAATGAATTCCAATATTAATGATAAGGCTAAGAAAATATCGGAAGATCTGAAGAAAGAAATCACAGAAATGATGAACGAAATGTCAAAGGAGATGAACGATAAAATTGAAAAGGTCAAAACTGACTTTGAAAAAAGGCTGAACCCTGTGGAGAAGGTACTGGATCAACAGACGGCTGGTATAAAAAGCCTTGAAGAACTAGCTGACATAAGCGCTGGGACTACAGCAAAGCTGGTTACAGAAAATGAACGTCGAATGGATTTACTGACTAAAATAACCGAGAAATGTACTGAGCTAGAAGGTCGCCAGAGAAGACAAAACCTAAGAATCGCGGGTATTCCTGAAGGACGAGAGAAAGATGAAGATCCTCGAGAATTTACTGCGAACCAACTGCTATACGTTTTATCTCTGGAACAAAAGCCTTTTATTAGCCCGTGCACATAGAGTGAGGAGACGTCAGACAAGACTAAACACCCCCCCCCCCCCCCCGAAGACAAATGATTATAAAGGTACAATATGACTATGTCTTGGAGGAGATAATGCGAAAAACCTTGAGAAACAGAAACCTGGTATTTGATGGACAAAGGATCAGTATCTACCGAGATTACCCAGCCAGAAGTTTCCAGGAAACGGAAAGCATTTAACGAGGCTAAAAGTCTTATGAGGGGAGTGGAAAATTTGAAGTACGGCCTGAATTACCCAGCTACTTTAAGAGTTACTTTCAACAACAAGGAACATTTCTTCTCCAATCCAACGGAAGCACTGGAACTTTGCCCGGCAGATCAAGACTTGAGAAGCCCCTACCATTGAATATACTGACTTTTATGGACTTTACAAGAATCTTCAAGACTCCGCAAGACTTCATAAGATAACGCAGGATCGGATGGAATTGGACAACGCTGGAGGGAAGCTGGAGAAAGATGCGGATTGGAAAACCTCACATGGATACTAATAATTAGTATAATTATATTACTAATATCAATAACTAATACATATTAAAGTCACACCGTGGTATCTTTACTAATCACTAATTTAACTAATATTATATAACTAATAAATAACAAAATTATAGCGTATTACTTTTACTAATTAAAATTAATCATTATCACTAATAATTAATGTTTATCTATGTTGGAATGATTAGAGTCAAATATAGAGATGGATTTCATTTGGAGACTTTTCTTTTATACATTTTGTTTTCCTTTTGTTTTATGGTTTGTTTTTTTCTTTTTTGCCCTTTTTTATTTATATTAATTAGATTTTTAAATAAGTTTTAAATATATGTATTTTATATTCTTAATTATTATAATTTAATTTTTTTTTTCCTTTTTTTTCCCTTTCTTTTTTTTAATGTTTTTAAAATGTTATACCCCCGGTAAAATATTATTAGGGAATAATAATTCCAAAAACTAGGGAGCTGGTTAAGTTACTAACATCAACGACGGAAGTCGGTTATGCCATGGTTACATGCTATATGGGCACTAAGCAACATTTCTAGATGTAGTTTTTCTTCTTTACACACAAACTACTTCTTAATCTATCCTTTGACTATTGGCAGGCATGCCAGTAGGTGGGGTGGGGAGCATTTCACGACATTCATTGATTGCTAGGTGACGCTCAACATCAGGAGGGGGGGGCGGGCGGGGGGGCGGGCGGGGGGGTTTCGTATACGTATATCCTGGGTAACCTTCAGGACATTGGGCACAGGCATCATCAGTAGTGAATCACTATACACCCTCCAAAGGGCGGCCCGCTGCAGGATTCAGCCCTCAGCGCGTGTCCCGTGTCAAACTGCGTCAAAGATTCAATGACGCATTTGGGGCCCAGCATGGGTCTTTTTGAGCCAAATCCACCAAGCTGCTTCTTTCAGCCGCGTCTGAGTTTCTGGTCTTAGCCTTTCCAACACTGATGTAGATAATCCTCTGCATACTTCCTTAAACGTGATGTCCAGCCACGCTGCCTTGCCTCTTCTCTTGTGTTTTACGTCTTCATAGGCCTCCACAACAGAGTCTCCCATGGAACTGTGAGCTCTATGATGTGTTGAGGTTTTTCAGTTTTGAATGGAGTTATATATTGGATCATAGGAGATATATACGTGAGAGACATTCACGAGACTTAAAATTCATCTATTCGATTATTCGGGTGTAAGGTCGGGTCTGTCGGGCTGAACCATGGACTCATAATGCAGACCCCCATAGACAAAAGATGCAAGACTTAAAAATGAATATGGGGAATGAGGGAATAACGTTTTGTAGTTGGAATGTTAAAGGTATTAATGAACCGATTAAGAGAGGGAAAAGTATTAGCACATTTTAAAAGCAATTAAAGCTGATGTAATTTTCATTCAAGAAAACCCACTTAAAAAAAAGATGCTGAACATAGGTTGAAAGCTAAATGGATAGATAAAATGTACCATTCCTCTTTTTACGCATAAATCAAGAGGCGTAGCAATATTATTTCGCAAAGGCATTTTATTTAAACATACATCAACTTATAACTGATAACGATGGCAGATACATCATTGTGATAGGAGAATTAAATACACAAAAAATGATTTTTGTTAATGTATATGGACCAAAACTTTGATAGTCCATTGTTTTTTCAAGAAAATATTTAACAATATCCCGGAATTAACACAATACAATTTAATAATTGGAGGATAATTTTAATTGTACACTAGACCCTTACTTAGATAGATCTACGAGGCAAAGGAAAACTAAATCACATTCTAGTGACTTATTAAATGCATATATGGAAACTACTAATATCAAAGATGTTTGGAGAGTAGAAAATCCTACCGGACGAGAATACTCCTTTTATTCGTCAGTACATAAAACCAACTCAAGAATAGATTATTTTTTGGTTGATGCCAAACTTTTTTTATTTCACTCACTTATAATTTCTAAATACACAATATTATAATTTCAGATCATGCACCTTTAACATTTAAGATTAAAATAAATGGTAAAACAGAAAAATCGGGACAGTGGAGATTTGACCCACAAATTTTACAAAACAAAATAACTCAGGAATATATTACAGCACAAATTAAGATTTTTTTCGAAACAAATGCTAAACCGGAAATATCTTGTTCCTTACTATGGGAAACATTTAAAGCATATCTCCGGGGAATCATGATTTCCTCCCAAGCATTTTATAATAAAAAGAATCGTAAGGATCAACAAGAACTGGAAAAGGAGATTAAACAATTAGATATAGAGAATGCAGCGAATCCATCTATAATATTACACAATAAAATTGCAGCATTGAAAAATAAATTAAATAAAATATATACAGATCAAGTTGTAAAACTTTATCAACATACTAAACAATTACAGTTTGAATTCGGAGATAAACCTCAAAAACTATTGGCTCGACAACTAAGGAAAATTGGAAGCCGAAAAAATAATCCATAGGATTAAATCACATAATGGCGAACTACTAATACAACCTAAAGATATTAACGAAACATTTATGCATTACTATAAAAGCTTATACACTGCTAAAAACAACAGAAAATAAAATAGGAATAGAAGCATTTTTTAAAAATGTAACCTGAAAGGGTTTGGACTTACAAAATAGAGAATCATTAAATGCTGATATCTCAATAAAAGAAATCCAAGAATCTATTAGATCATTAAAAAATGGTAAAACACCGGGACCAGATGGTATTGGCTCGGAATTTTATAAAACATTTTCATGATCAGATTGTACCAACGTCTGGAAACATATGAATATATATATATATACACAGCAGAAATTACCAGAAACGTTTTAAATGAATCTACCATAACACTTATACCTAAAATAAACAAAGACCTGGATGAACCAGGATCATTTAGAGCAATAGCTCTTTTAAATACTGATCAAAAGATATTAACCAAAATATTAGCACAAAGGCTAAGCACAGTTATTAATGAATTAATTCACCCCGATCAAACAGGATTTATACCAAAACGATATTCCTCATATAATTTGAGACGGTTATTCAATATATATTCGAAAAGAAGTATTAAAAAAGATCTAGTAGTTATCTCGTTAGATGCAGAGAAAGCCTTCGATCAGGTGGAATGGCCTTATTTGTTTTCGGTTATGGAAGCTTTCAAACTGGGAGAGAAGTTCATTACTTGGATCAAATTGTTATATACAAATCCGACTGCTAGAATAACAACAAATTGAATGTTATCAACTAAATTCAATTTATCTCGAGGCTGTAGACAAGGTTGCCCTTTATCCCCCCCTACTGTTTGCACTTGCAATAGAACCGCTAGCTCAGAGGGTGAGATTACATCCAGAAATATATGGATACGATACAAGAGATACTAAAAATAAAATGTCCTTATATGCGGATGATGTATTACTTTACATCACAAAACCAGAAATTAGTATCCAAAATTTGTTAAAATTAATAACTGAATTTGGATCCTTTTTTCAGGTATATAGTATCAATTGGAATAAAAGTGAACTTATGCCAATAACGGTAAATAACTTACAAATATTGCAACAATTCCCTTTTAAGATAACAAATGAAAAAATTAAATATCTGGAATTTACTAACAAAAAGATTTTGATTCTTTATTTAAATCTAACTTCCCACCATTATTGAATAAATTAAATAAGAATATTTTTATATTGGAAAACTCTACCTATTTCAATGTTAGGTAAAATTAATATAATAAAAATGATTTTTCTTCCCACAATTATTAATCTTTTCCAATTAATTCCGATATATCTCCCTAAAAAATTTAAAAAAGGTGGACTCCCTAATTACTAACTTTATTTGGGATTATAAGAGCCATAGAATAAATAAAAAACATTTATGTAAATCAAAAATAAATGGAGTTTTAGCACTACCGAATTTTATGTTTTATTACTGGGCAGTTAATATTAAAAATATGAATTTTTGGTTAGAAGAGACAGATAACCAACCAATTTGGTTAAATATGGAAAAAAGAAGATTGTTTTTCCTTTTGAAATTAGTTCTATAATATTTGCTAATATTAATTTAGCTAAGAAAATCTATAGTGAAAACCCGATAATAGAAAGCGGAATACGTATTTTGAAACAAATAAAGAAAACATTAAAACTGAAATCTATACCACTATCCCTTACCATTTGTAAATAACGTTACAATTTCAACCTTCAATGATAGGATAAAGGCTTTTTACAATGGAAAAACAAGGGAATTATTAAGATGGGTGATCTCTATAAGGAAAACTCTTTCCTTTCATTTCAAGAGTTACAAAAAATTTATGGACTACACCCTAAAGATTATTTTAGATATTTACAAATCAGAGACTAATGTTAAAGCAAACACACAGGAAACTTAGAAATAGAAAGATAGAAAATTTTAGATGAATGCTTAAATAAACATCCGAACACAGAAAAAAATGATTTCATATATATATATATAACATCTTATTGGAAAGTGGATGTTCCATTAACAGAAATATATAGACAATCTTGGGAAAACGAACTAGGTCAAATTATTAGACCAGAAATGTATGGGACGAAAGTTTACAACATATACACTATTGTTCGTTAAATGCTAAACACTCTCTTATACAGTTTAAAATACTACATAGACTACATTATTCAAAATCCAAACTACAATAACATTTTTCCAAAAGTATCTCCCATATGTGATAAATGTCAACATTTAGAAGCTAATCTGTCACATTCATTTACAAACTGTGTAAAAATTACAAAATTCTGGATAGAAAATATTTAGGATAATTTCGAATGTTGTTAATATAAATTTGATCCCTGATTCAAAGTTAATAATACTAGGAATACTGGAAACAGACCAATTAAATAACAACGAATCAAAGAACCTTTATTGATTACGGTTTAATAAATTGGGAAAAAATTAATACTAAAAATTCTGGAAAGGTCCTACATCCCCCACAATCAAAATGTGGAATACAGAAATGTCGGAGACACTCCATCTGGAGAGATTGAGGCTTGTCTAATGGACAGGTTAGATCTCTTCAGAGGATATGGTCTCCATATATAGAATATTTACAGGGTCAAAGTGGCTCGGTGCGAGGGCTCGACTGAGGCCTGAATAATAGAATGGATGAAGAAGTATACATAATAAATCATGCTTATATCTCCAATGACGGTTTACTGACTAATACTCCATTCGTTTACATATTTTCTATATTATTTTTCTCTATCATTTCCTACTTTATAAAAAAATTTAAAAAGTGTTTAGAAGCATAAAGTCTTAAATCTTAATATTAATATTAATATTAATAATATTATGAAAGTATCTAATAATATTGATAATATTATGAAAGTATCTAATAATGTATTTTCATTAATGTATAATAATGTATCTTTCATTAATATGTTTCTACAATAAAAATATTTAACAAAAAAGAATTCCAACTTGCAACTTTAAACATTACAAAATGCCTCTTGTCTCCGTAACATTGACATGGTCGAAGTATTGACCTTCTCCATCATCTCTCCAAACTAATCTAAAAACTTGACTTCTGCGCAAGCATCTAAGCTCCAAACACGCCCAAACACACGTCATGAATCCCACCCACAATATAACGGGCAGTCTAAAATTTAAAGGCACATGCCATCATCAGTAACATGCAAAACAGGCCAAATGGCCACTACATACCGGCCCCTAATTGTTCCGAGTATCTAACGAGGCAATTACTAATAAACATTTAAAAAAGTGGCCATAAAGGCTATACATATATCAAAAGCAAAAGGTCAAGGAATTAAACCCTGTGGCTCCTCGTCGGGAAATTGAACCCTGGTCTAACGCGTGACAGGCAGGGATACGAAACAAATACTAACGAGGAAATGATAGCATACACCTATATATCCGCAATCATGGCTCTTTATCGACTCATCCCATCTTCACCTTTCGCCTTCTAGAAGCAAGCACAACTTGGTTATTGGTCTTATTAAAACGTTGTTTGTTGTTTTAAGACATACCATACGCACCAAACCCCGAACATCAGGCATGATTTCTAGTATTCTTCCCATCTAACCAAGAACCTCGTGATGCTGTAGAGTCAGCCTTAATAACACAATATTTTTTACAAAGTTGGGATAACATAATTTCTTCCTCCATGTCAACTTGCTCATGAATATGTCGTAATAATAATGTCGTTATGTAAAAGTCCTTTGAGAGAATGATAGGACGTTTAGTATTTTAGGGCATTGCCAATTTGTTTAGGCGACCACCCATCCGCAGAAGACCTTCCTCCCAGACTGGGTCGACCTTGTACAATTGACTGTTTATTTTTACCCCCTGTCCTCCGGCTTCCAATGTTAATATTTCTTCTTTGTATTTCTGTCTTTGACAGAAAGAGATGATCGCATTTTCCGCCTTGAGGAGATCATCAAGACATAAACCCTGTAGGCCATATGAAGCTTTCAAAAAACTTGCATCTGGCCTTCAATCCCTCCTTGCCGTTTATCAGGATTCTCTCCCAGGATACTCTCTGTAATTTGTCTCCTTTTCCAAGCCGCCAGCAATAATCTTGTTTTTATTTTTAAGAAACCAGGCTAGCGAAGTTATCAATTTATTCCATGATGAAAAGTGGGTAATTAAATTGTTTCACGTTGTCATATGAGTCTTTAGCAATCACGTTCACCAAAATGTTTTGTTTAATTTCCGGATCATTTACAGAGATTCAAATCCGAGTTCAAGCTTTGGCCATTCTCTGCTTGGTTCACAAAGAAACTTGGGCCCATTGATCCATCTCCTGTTATTTAGAAAGCAATTTGCTGTTAGTCCTCTAGAGGCTTCGTCCGCAGGATTTTCTTTTGTGCTAACATATCTCCATTGAGAAAACATTAGTAGCTCCCAATACAAAGGAGACTCTGAGGAGATGTCCTCTCCCCCCTCCCACCTCTCCCTCAGCCCTCGGGCCCTGGCATTCCTCTATCTCTATCTCCCTCCCCCACCCCAGTCGCACTAGCTTCTCATTTTCACACCCACAAACAGCTTACAATGGCTTGTTCCCTTTATATCGATACTTTTGTGCATATCTTTCATTCATTGTTCTTTATCTCTGCCACATCCACTGTCTATATCTCATCGTTTCCCTGATCCCCTGACCAGTCTGTGAAGAAGGGTCTCGACCCGAAACGTCGCCTATCTCCTTCGCTCCTTAGATGCTGCTGCACCCGCTGTGTTTCTCCAGCTTTTTGTGTAACCCACAAAGGAGACTCTATTTGCTACAAATGTCATAAAGCGTTTGTTTTCATTATTGATGTATTTCACAACCGTAGTGCTATCGGTCCCAGAAGATAGATTCTTGCAGTGAAATTGTAGTTCCTTTTGCAGCATTATGTCAATTTTAACAGCTAAGACTTCTGCTGTTAAGTGCCATTCTGGGATCGTCATTTGTTTCAGTGATGCCACTCTGGCTTTTCCCATTAAGAATGCAACATGCACTCTTTTGTTAACATTTTGCAGTCTTAAATACTTTAAAAACAGGTCCCGTAACCACTTTCGTATAAATTATTTTTCAAAGTGGAAATTACCTCCCTTGGGAAATAATCTTTATTGTCCCCTGCGGTCTTCCTTAAAGCGCAGTTTCGCACAACTTGGAGATGACACTGCTCCGACGAAGAGATGTACCTTCATCCGGTAATCATCAAGATCTTGCTGCACACCCCCTTCAGGCCACCATATAAGAATCGAGGTAATCAATATGTGTACCAGCTACTTTCACGATGATACATTGATCTTATGCAGCCCATTAAAAGCATCGGTTCTTCGCCTATAGGATGATGAGAAACTCCAATGAAGTGAGTTGGTAAGGTCTGGACCCTTGCAGTAGTTCACCGTTAAGCGATGTACCTTTGAAGACAGACTGCAGCACATCATAGACCACCCGCATGTCCCTTCCTCGAGTGATATCAGAGCCTCCATCACCTCGATATAATGATTCGTTGAATCCATTTCAGCAGTAATCATTATCCAATCATATCCCTGTAAGTAAAGATAGTATATCCTCTTTGAAAATTTTGTGTTTCTTACAAACTTACCTTCAAATTCTGGATACCTAGTTCTGGCCATATGAGATTATTCGTAAACTAACACTTTCTCGTGCTTGAAAGGCGAGTAGTCCCAAACAAATAATGTCCATTGATCATCTTAACTGAATAGTCAGAATATCTAAGAATTTTAATTCTTCTCTGGCATGTTCTTCAGCATTTCCTTGCTGAGTACTTTCATTGGAGTCATGAATATATTGCTTCATTAAACAAGCGTTTCCAATTTACCTGTAGATATTTGGGTTACCATCAACAGCACGGCAGTTCACCTGGCTAACCGTTTCCCTATTCGTTCTTCAAGGAGCCATAGATAACCCATCCAAGTAGGGTCTTCACAGCACATTCGGTCCTCACCTTAGCCCTAACCAATCTGTATAGTTTTCAATGCTTTCAGAGCATTCGTTCCAATAAGCAGTCAATTATCAGAATTTATCGTTTGCTATTTTAACATCCTTGAGTAAGGGCCATTGCTTTAAGTCTTCACATCTGGGTACATTCTGAACGACCAACAGGTATAGTTCCACTGTAAAGAACTTCTGAAAATGGAATTAAATTATCTTCATCCAAACTTGATATCTCCATATTTGTAATGTAATAACTAGGGTACTCTTCCTCTTTATTCATGGTACGCAGTTGAATTTTAACTTACCTCTCCTGTAAATGTCCAGCCCTTGCTCATCAAATTCTCTGTACAGAAAGTACTGACTCCTACCGGGTCCAGCAAATGCATACTCTGCAACACGGACATTTAGTTTCCTCCCTATTCTCACGTGTACTGTAAGATAGGAAGATTGCATGCTTTCCAACCCCAGCCCCATATGACAAGTTACTTGACAATGACAGCATTAAAATAGCAGCCGACTTCCTCCTTCCTCTGTAATGGTCCCGCTCTTTCTGTTACAGGTGAAGCACATCAGGATGAATCCTGCTTACACTTTGTCTTCAATTATTGGGCACTTACAGTTTTTTAACCATGTCCCTTCTTTACACATCCTAGCAGATTCCATTCCTTTTTAAAAAAATCCCATCTTTTTCTTCATATTTCTTCTCTTTAAATTTACGACCAAACATCTTAGGTGTGACCCACTTCAATCACAAAAATGGACAAATTCCCTTCTTAATTAGTCAGTGCATCTCCTATGGCTCCACCTATTGTCTTCTTAGTTATTATAGTGGTAGCAAAATTGCCTTTCTTTCTTAGCCCTCACTTTGTTTTAGTTTGGTAACGGTAAGAACCTTTTATAAGTTGCAGTGGTCTGCGATCTTCAATATTTCCCCGTGGGATGAGTCGAACATGTAACCGAACTCCCTTTCAAAATCCCACCAGGTTCTGGTAGCCTGGGCTACTTTTGCTTTCATCTCGTATTTTGCCTGCTTTCATCTCTCCACTTTATCTCATTCTTCTGGGCAACTTGCTAATGATGATTCGAATATTACTCGCAAGATGCAGTGCCTCCATGTAGCTAATATTTGTCCATCGAGCTGAACATTTCTCTCAGAAATATTGCATAATCCACTCATTTGTTCCCAATCTTCTGGCTTGATTTCTTCCAACATGGACCTTTCTCAATGTATGGGCGCTCGCAATCCTCTGTTCATCACCAAAATGTTCATCACTAGACTTCTGCGAAGCATCTAAGCTCCAACACCCCAAACACACGTCATAAATCCCGCCCACAAATAACGGGCAGTCTAAATTTAAAGCACAATGCCCATCCATCAATGACATTCAAAACAACACTAGTCAAATGGCCACTATACCTGCAACCTGCCCGATTTAATCAACGTTGCCATAAAAAGGTGTATCACCTTCGTGTTTCCTTTTGATGGTGATTGGTCTGTCTCTGATTGGCCAAACCTGTTCAGAATAGGAACACCATTTAAATAGTTTTCACCTTTTATAAAGTCATAAGATTCATACAGCACAGAACCAGGTCCTTTTGCTCAACTATCTGTACCATCCAAGTTGGCCCCCCATCCAAGCTAGTCCCAATCTGCCTGCAATTGACCAGTTGTAGCGGATGTAGAAACGATGACACGTTATCTGAATGGTTTTTTTATTGAACACTCCGCTCCTTACAAACAGTCTGTGCATACACTGGCGGAATCACAACGGTGGACCTGCAAAACAAACTGTGGGAGCGAAAACGAAAACGCAACGAAACAGCAGCCCCTCCCGATCACGTGACCGCGGCTTCCCAACAACGCCGGTTTCCGACTATCTGGCGTGGCGATAGCAGGCGCCACTACAACCATAAATGTTAACCTTCCATCTCCAAAGCTTCAAATGTATTTCCTTTGTCATGTGCACCAATGAAGTACAATTAAACTCAATTTATCACAGTCATACTAAAAAAAGCAACAAGACACCTCAACTACATCAAAAGTAATATAAACATCCACCACAGTGGATTCTCCACATTCCTCACCTGTTATGGAAGGCATTACAGTCTAAATCTTCTTCACTCTTTATTCTCACCGTGGTTTGGGGAGTCGAACCGTTCGCCGTCGGGGTGATAGAACTCCACAGCCGACGATTGAAGCCCCCAGGTCAGGCGTTCCGACAGACTTCTGCGCTTGAGCTCCCGAAGTCGATCCCGAACCAAGGGACCCACGTGCTCCACGATGTAAAATCCACAGGCTCCCACGGTTGGACCCCAAGGCCGACCCCCGACAGGGACCAACGTGCATCCACGATGTGAGTCCGCTGCTGGCCTCCCCACCGTGGGAGCTCCAAGGCCGTCTCTGACATGGACCCAACAGCTCCACGATGTTAAATCCACAGGCTCCTACAGTTGGAGCCCAAGCCGATCTCCGACAGGACCAACAACTCCCGATGTTAAACTCCGCAGCTCCCACGGTTGGAGCTCCAAGCCGATCTCCGACAGGGACCAACAGCTCCACGATGTTCGTCCTGCAGGTTCCCCGCGGTTGGAGCTCCCCAAAGTCAATCCCCAGCAAGAGGCCGCCAGCACCTCGATTTAGGCCACAGTGCGGATGGAGATACGATACAGGGAAAAAATGCATCTTCGTTCGGATAAGAGATATTAAAAAGTTTCCCTCACCTCCCCCTCCACCCCCCGCATAAAAATAAAGGCTACAGAACCGAAAAACTAAAAATTTAAACACATACTAAAAAACATCCAAAGAAGCAAAAGGCCGAGACAGACTGTTGGCGTGGCAGCATTGCTGTGGCCACCTCGCTGGTTCAGTCCTGCCTAAGTGTCTTTTAAATGCAGTTATAGTTTCCTTCCCAACCAGACCTTCCTGTCCTGCTTGTTCCACATAACCCCCATCATAATCCGAGTGAAAAAACATGCCACTCACGTTCCTCTCCACTTTAACCCATGTCTTCTAGGTTTTTTGATTACTTTATTCTGGTCAAAGACTCTGCACACTCACCCTATCTATTCCCCCATGATCATACGTACAATTTAATTTCACACATTTAACCAAAACAACAATAGAGATTCCAATAACTATCCAAATTCCACAAATATGATAAACACAATATGTAATTAAGTTTCCTCAACATTACCAGATTTAGAATTGATGATGTGTTCTCTCTCAACTTATCTTCAAATGTTCTGTGCCTGAACTCCTTGTTTATTTATGGGTACATTCCGTAGTGTTGCAATATTTGCTGTGCTTGATTTGTCGCATAGGTAAGACTGATATTAATGCCCAGACTCTTTGAGATTAATCGTCCAGAAGCACAGGTTAAAATCCTATTTGATAATCCCGAGGATTTGGATTCATTTTCAGGAAAAATATTGTGAATAAAATGGTGGTGCAATGATGGGGATGAGTGACAAAGTCAGATGACATGGATAATCATGTCCTTACAATGGACAGGATGCCAAGTAGATGTGATTGAGAATAAGAGGCACAGATGAGCAGGATTTTGATTACGGTATGGATCCACGATAGAGCCATTTGCGACAGACTTGTGGGAAGGCACAGGAGACCATGAATGTGTAAGCCAACTATGTGGAGGTCCAAGCAGAGACGTGAAATATCTGGAGACTGGACTAATGCATCTTTTGCACGCAGAGTTTTCACAGTCAAGATGACAAGTAAAGAGAGCAAATTGAATTTATAATTGTACAAACAGTTAATACATTCAATTGTAACTTTATATTTCTAATGATCAGTTATTGGTCATGGTTCTAGTGGAAAAAAAAAATGTGATTGATATAAATATAAGAGGAAGCTTTAAGAACGAGTATTCCATGCGTCAGTGCCTTGATGACTGTTGCACTAGACACTGATAGTTTATTTATAAGTTACTGATAACAATAAAGGATAATCTGTTTCTAGCCCGATACCCGTCCCGATCAGTTTTGTTCAACAACACAAGAATAAACCCTCAGGCACAACCCCAAATTTGAATAATTGAAGCACAAGTTGAGACCTAACACTCTGTTGCCATGTGGGATTGCTGCAATGCATTGGCCTCGACGCGATTAAAGATTATTATTAACTGAGGCCCCCTCTGGCCATCGGTGGGACACAATAGATTTTGGAACGTGAACCACAAAGTGCAGTGTAGATAACCTTGTCTCCTGGTTTCTTGCCAATATTTAGCCCTCAGTAAATAGGAACATAATTTGGGGGCAAAATTGGAGACCAATATTTTCTACATGGATTACACTAGCTAGAACTTCAACTTCGGGCTTGTTTATTTTATTTTGATAATGGTTTAACACAGGGGATGGTGATACAATCACCACACGTGGTCAGATCATTGCAGAACAGCAGCTGAAATCCCACAAGCAGACTCCTCAAGCAACGCAGGTAGACAGGACAATCCCCATTGTAAAAATAATCGCTTTAATTGACCACAACAAAGTCTGAAATCAATTTCTCAACAACATAAGCACAAACAGCTACTTTTCTTATCCAAAATAAATTGTTCTTTCCTCCTTGTAACAAAGATAACATTGTCCATAGATAATGTGGGGATCTGTCTGCATTAAAGGATGTCTTCATGTAACTTTACCTGTAGGCTTGAGCTTTCTTTGACAGAACACCACTGCCAGTGGAAATGGACGAGAGAACAGCCATACCTTCCGATAATTACATACAAATCTTGATATATAAAATTGTAATTCCCTGTCAAAATAATAAACACAGAGTCACAATTTGTAGAATAATGGACATCAATTCAAATGTTCCCCCAAAGACCAGGCCATTAACCACAACTGTGACTAATTTTAAGAATCAAAGTCTTTAGTTTAACTTGTGAACCAGATTAACTGACACACAAGGTACTGAAGATGATAGTTACCAAAAAAGACACAAAGTCTTGGAGAAACTCACAGTTAGGCAGGTGACATTATCGGGTCGCAGCCTTTAGTCTGATAGGGTTCCCGACCCAAAAATCTCACCTATCCATGTTCTCCAGAGATTCCTCCGCCTGACCCGTTGAGTTACTCCAGCACATTGCGCGTGTCTATTTTTTTATACCGATTAATGGACCTTACTCAAAAATTAGAGAGCCCACAACTTGCCTCATACCCATCAGTTAGAGACTGTAAACATTCACACAAGTGTTCTATTCTTTGCAATCAGCTGACATTTCTTCAGGCAGGAGATGGGAGGCTGATGGTTTGGCTGATAAGTAGCTGATTCGCTGTGATACCTCCCACTGTAAGTGGACAAATGTCATCATAGTCTAAGCCTGGAGCAATGGTTTGAATGAGCACTGCTGACAGAGTGATATTGCCCTCCAGCTTCAATCCCTCTAACCAGTACCAGGAAGCTCAAGAACTGTAAACGTTTAGAAGACTACTCAGCCGTCTTGAGTCATTATCCCTGGAAAGGGAAAGAAGTGAGTGTCATGTTTATTGATGAACAAAAAAAACGTTTGTCCGATTCAAAGAAAGGATCTTTGAAATAGACAATATGTGCAGGAGTATAGGCCATTCAGCCCCCTTCGAGCCAGCAACCGCCATATTTTTGCACTCAAACATTTATTAACAATACAAAGTATCACGTTGAAACAAGATATACAAATCACACCGCAGCTGTCATCATCACATCAGATCATCCTAGAGTTCGACACAACAGAACATCACATTCACAGGCACCCAAACAAGCTCATCTAATCTAAAATCCTACGTAATATATATCACCCGTTATGTCAAAATCCAGACCCTTGTATGCCACTTGAAGAACTTATTTTGTCCATTGATCGCCACTATATGGACTTATACACAGTACCAACCATGTCGTACATCTGGTTTCCAAATACACGTATAACCCGTACGAGTCGAACTCCTCCCCTCCACTGGGGCTATGGGAGAAATCGTGTCCTTAATCACCCTTGGCAGTTATATAATACCCGGTGTCCACACAATGTTGAAAAGCATCAGTCCTTAACTGGAGGTACACAAAAAGCTGGAGAAACTCAGCGTGCTGCAGCATCTAAGGATCGAAGGAGATAGGCGACGTTTCGGGCGATAGTTAATAGGACTGTGGATGTTGAGAGGATAAGGAACAATGAGTGAAAGATAGCAAAGATGTATCGGGTGATAAAGGGGAACAAGCATTGTAAAGCTTTTGTGGTGTGAAAATGAGAAGCTGGTGCGACTAGGGTGGGGGAAGAATAGAGAGATAGAGGGAATGCCAGGAGCCCAGAAGGCTAGGTAGAGTGGAAGGGGAGGAGACAGCAAGGGTTAACATAATTGAGAAAATTAAATGTTCAAGCCCAAAGATGCATACTCCCCAAGCAGAATATGAGGTTCTGTTCCTCCAACTTGCTGTGTGCTCACTCTGGCCGAGGAGGAGAACCCGATACCGAGAAGGTCGGAATACGGAATCGGGAGGGGGAGTTGAAGTGCTCATTGAACATGTGAACATGATACTTTTTTGCATATCTTTCATTCATTGTTCTTTATCTCTCCACATCACCGTCTATATCTCTCGTTTCCCTGATCCCTGACCAGTCTGAAGAAGGGTCTCGACCCGAAACGTCGCCTATCTCCTTCGCTCCTTAGATGCTGCTGCACCCGCTGAGTTTCTCCAGCCTTTTGTGTCCCCTCGATTCTCCAGCATCTGCAGTTCCTTCTTTAACGTTTAGATGTAACTGGATTGATACATTTGTCCATTTGTCCCTGTCATGACTCCCCCGACCGTCTCCCCCGACCGCCCTCAAGGTGGGAACATCTCCCACCTGAGTAAGTTCCACAGATGAAGGACTTCCTCTGGGATCTCAACCAAGTGAGGCATGGACCTGGTTCACTGGGTAACATTGAGCAGCAGTGTCACTTGACAATCTCACCCCGAGCCCACAGAATCAATGAAGAACAAATCTTCCGCACCAATTTTCATTGGGAGGGAGATTCATCCGGATGAATAAGTCGTCCACAATATTCCCGCCATATTTCATCATACACGTGACATTACTTACAGAGAAACATGTGTTGATCCGTGTTCTCGCCCACTCACCTTTGGATCCCATATATTTCAATATGTTTCAGCATCTGGGCCTCGTATGTGTTTGGGTCTGAGTGAACAATCCTGACCATTTAAATCTGGGTTTTTATGTCAGATTACCATACGGTCATTCCACATCCACCTGATTCTTGGCTTGCGTTTCTACCAGCCATTGCCCCACTGTTTTGTTCACGTTCCTCGTCCCGACGCGAGATTACCACTGTCAGTTTTCCTCCCCCGGCCCTGAGTTGGATCCCATTCCCCAAGACAACAGATGTCCACATCCCAGGATTGTTCCGTCCTTTTTAACACAATTTTCGCCTATACATTATCCAAAACTAACTCTATATCTGATTTTCTGTTGGAATAGGAAATAAGTAGAATGAACCTTTTAAACCACATTCGCTCCACTCCATGTCTGTAAATATAAATTTTGAATTTCCATTTATTTCCAGAATGTTTTTTGATCTCCCACAAGAACCTCCATGAGACGGACAAAGTTTGTGAATAGATGGCTGCTGAAATAACCTGGCCTGATCCAGGGATACTTCATGACATGAGAAGAGTGAGTGGAGACAGACGGAGGTGGAAGGGCGTTTGTGTCGGGTCTCCAGCCGTTGTGTTCCTGTGACTGGGTTTCCTGATGTGGTTGGAGATCAGGCCGATCCTGTACACACTAATGCATCCCCGGCCCTTGTCGACAGACCTGAACAGAATAAACATGCTTCTTGCTCCCCGCCTGCTCCTCATTCCACAGCGATTTACAACATAGAACAGTTCAGCACAGGAACAAGCCCCTCTGCCACAAGGTCTATGGTCGAGCATAATTCCCACGACCAACTCTTATCTGCCTACACATAATCCATATTCTCTCCGTTCCCCTGCATGTCCAAGTGCCCTATCCACAAGTCCTCTTAAAATCCCATTCACACATCTCCCCTCCATCACACCCAGCAGCATGTTCCAGCCACTCACACACTCTGTGTAAAATACTTGGCCTTCCACAACTCCTTCACACTCTTCCCCTCTCACCTAAAGCCATGCCCTCATGTATTTGATATTTCCATCCTGGGGAAAAGATTCTTGGCTTGTCTACATTGACCTTGCCGCTTATATTTGGAATAATTCTATCAAGCCTCACGTTCAATGTCAAACATTCCAGAGATAAACAATCCAAGTCTATCAAACCTCTCCCTGTAGCTAATATCCAGTGACACAGGCATAATTCTTGTAAACCTTCTCAGCCCTGTCTCCAAAGTCTCTGCAATCTTTTTGGGGCATCCAGAACTGCAAGATAATGCTTGAAATCCGGCCTAACCAAATCCTACAAAGCTGCAAATCACATCCCGACTTCCTGACTCTTATACCCAATGATCCAACCAAAGGCATGCCATCTGCCTTCATTGCCACTCTACCTACCTGTATTACCATTTCAGAGTTCGGGACGTGGATCCCAAGGTCCCTCGGTACATCAATACTGTTTAAGGGGCCTTGCCGTTAATTGTAATATCTTCCCCTTATATTCAACCTCCAAAGTGCAACACCTCACAGGTGCTTGGATTAAAGTTGATCTGTCATTTGTCCACACATTTGTGTAGCTGGCCTATATCCCATTCATTACTTCACAACATACTTTGATAGTTTGACAGCGTTGTACACAGTGCAGCAATCTTGTTCTCAGCTGCAAATGTACTGACCAACCCATTACATTTAAATTCATTGTATAAATCATGACCGACAGTGGTCCTGGCAGAAATCCATATAGAACTCCACTGGTCACAGATTTCCTGCCTGAATATGCCCTTTCCTCTGTTTTCTAGTCCTGCCCATTCTGCATGGTGACAAACATTCATGTAATCCCATGCTTATTAATCTTCAGCGTCAGTCTATCTTGGGGACTTACCAAGTGCCTCACTAAAATCACTGGAGACAATGCCACGTAAAAGTCATGCCTACTGTCTTTAATCCCCTCATCTGTTTTTGTTTACAAATGGAGTCAATTCTATCCCAAAGAATCCTTTCCAATAGTTTCCTACTGTTGTCATGTGACTCACAGTTCTTTTAATTGGCTGAATTCCTCTCTCATAAACAAATAAACCATTTAAACTCCGATTCCCATACTGATCTTTCCTGTCCTTGGCCTCCTCCATTGCCAGTGAGGCCACATGCAAACTGAAGAAATCTCACTTCATATTTCTCTTGGTTATCTGACAACTTAATGGTATGAACATTGAATTCTTGGCTTCCAGGCTTACAAATCCCCAAACAATCCACCCCACCTTTTTACTGACATATTTTATTTTATTTCATTTTTTTCCCTTTTCCCTTGCTCCTCTCATCCCTGGAGTTATCTGAACCTCACCTACATCCCCTAACTCCAGTTTCAGTTTCCTTCATTTATCCTTGTTTACCTTCTCCTTGTCTCCCGTCTTGATTTTAACGTAAGTATAAGAAGCCTTGGAACTTTATTTACTCCAAATCGCCACATCCATGTTGTGGCCTATTTTCTCCCTTCTAATCGCCCGCTTGAGTTCTTTCCTCCTTGCTTTATATTCCTCAATGACCCTCTCTGCTATCATATTCTTGAACCTTGCATGCGTTTCCTTTCTATTTTTGACCAAATTTACAAATGTCTTTGGTCATCTCGGGTTCCCTTACTTTGCCAGTCTTATCTCTCCTCCTTACTGGAACTTGCCGGCCTTGATTTGGATCAACTGACCTTCAGACAAATTGTCAATCTCAGACTGGAGTAACTTAATAACAACTGGCTCTGAGTGTACCTTACCAAGCTCCTGCCTAATAATGGTGTCATTTGCCTTACTCAAATTAATGTCTTGTCGCACAGTCCAGACTTATCCCTATTCAAACCAATATTAAAACTTAAGGAGTTGTATTCACTATCTCCAAAATACTCTTTCACTAAAACATCAGTCACCCGGCCAGACATTTCCATTTTCCCAACGCAAGGTCCATTTTGGATTCCTTTCTCACATTGCCACTATTCACAACTGTTACAAAACATCCTATTGGATACCATAGGTCACCCCCCCCCCCAAGACATCCATGTGTGTTAATCTTTCAGTAATCTGTGCCCCCCCCCCCCACATCTGGTTCCTCTATTTCCTGCTCACTATTGGGGGACCTCTCATACAATTCCGTTGAATTGCTTGCACCTTTCTTATTTTCACATGGCTCTACCCATATCACCTCAATGGACAAACCATCCAGAGTCTCCACTCCAACAAGATAGTTTCCCTGATTAATAGAGCAATTCCCCCGTCTTTTTCTCATAGAAACACGGAACATTGAGCTGCTAGTCATGTCCCTGTCACAACATATTTCCACAATGACCACAACATCTTAGTCCCCAACAGCGATCTGGGCTCTAAGTTCATCTACTTTGCCCACAATACTCCTTGCATTGGAATGAACATACGTCCACCCATCAGTTTCACTATATAACTTCACCTCCCTCTGTCTGTCCTTCATTTTGAAACTTACTTTATCCTCATCTCCACCTTCCCCTCAACGCCCCTGCCTCTCCAGTTTAGCCCTCTTGGTAACACTAGTGCACCTCCCTGCAAACATATTGGTCCCCTCCATTTCAGATACAAACTATCCCTCTTGTAGAGGTGACGTCTGCCCCCGAAGAGATGCCAATGCTGAAAGATATGAATCTGAATCTCTGCCCCTGCACCAAGTCCTGAGCCAAACATTCATCTGTCCTTTCTTCCTATTACCTACCTTCACTAACACATGGCACTAACACGGGAAGAATCTGGAGATGACAAGCCAGCGAGCCTTGATTAAAGATCTGTGTGTGTTCTCTTGGCCACAGGTGAGTTTGTGGAAGGGTTGGAGAGTTGTTAATGTAGTGAGACTCATGTCAGTGGTAGGGAAAGTAATCAACCTCCTCATCCCTTTTCCTACCCATCCCATTTGTGCCAAAGTGCCCACTGCCTTTCTGGCTTTTTCACCTTAATCCTTGAGAATGTCCCACACAGCTGCTGGGAGACATCCTGGACCCTGGCACCAGGGAGGCAACACACCATCCTGGAGTCTGGTTTGCTGCCACTGAAATCACCAGTCTGACCCCCAAAATATTCTGGGATTTGAATGGAATGGAATTGCTGGCTGGAGAAAGTGGTTGTGGTGGGACTGAAGACAACAGCTTTGGGATTCAAAGTGTTTGACAGTTTGTGGGGGAATTCTGCCCATCCAGTCCTGGATGTCCCACGTGTAGTCTGGGAATGTGGAGACTAATGGAGGGGTCGAGGAGGTGCTAGTGAGGTCGAGCTGTGTCCAACAGTCAACTTGTGGAAGCAACGGTGAAACTTCAGCTGATGTCACCGAGGGGCAGCGTGAGGATGAGAAATAGGAGGGGTCCAATGGTAATTGTCGGAGGATGCCTGAGGAACTGTGCCAGAGCGTGAAGTGAAGACATTGCGGGTAGTTCTCGGGCTGCGACTGGATCGATAAGTCAAGGCAGTTCCCACCCACCTGGACTGTTGGTGGGAGATGTTGGGGAGGATGGTGTGGACAACCATGTCACACTGCTCACCGGGGCCAATTCAGACGTTTGAAAAGGACCATGTTGGTGCAGTGGGAGGGGGAGGGAGGGAGCTAATGGGAGAGGCTCACACATGGAGCTCCCAGCAAGGATGGGTGGATTTGTGGGACGTGGAGAGGAAAGTGAGATTGACAGTGGGGTGCGGGTTTACACGGACAATGATGAAGTAAAGCAAGGCGATTGTGACCGGTGAAGAGAAAGCACTTACTCTGTGTGGAAACAGGTCGAAGCAGGAAAACACAGAAACCGAACATCAAACCAGCTGGCAAACTGGTGCAGAAAAACCTCGGCCTCATCTTGTGGATTCCCTGTGGGAAATAACATAGAATTTTAGACTGAGCCAGTTTGTGACACATATCTTCAGTGCATTTGGAGCCCACGTTGATAGCTCACGGAAGGTGTCGGCGCAAGTCGTTAGGGTGGTGAAGAAGGCGTATGGTGTGCTTGCCTTCAATGCTAAGGCCGGTGAAGGCAACTCTGTGGGGGAGGACCACAGTCTAGGGACCTTCTCCTGCTGGACATTGAGGGATGAGTCTGGTGGGAACACCCCTCATACAAGGGAAGGGATATCACCACAGGGACCTTCTCCTGCTGGACATTGAGGGCTGAGTCTGGTGGGAACACCCCTCATACAAGGGAAGGGATATCACCACAGGGACCTTCTCCTGCTGGACATTGAGGGATGAGTCTGGTGGGAACACCCCTCATACAAGGGAAGGGACCTCACCACAGGGACCTTCTCCTGCTGGACATTGAGGGATGAGTCTGGTGGGAACACCCCTCATACAAGGGAAGGGATATCACCACAGGGGGCCACATGAGTGTTAAGGGTCTTTATTGTAAAGATAAATGCTAATACTATTGAGTATGACACTATTGAATGTAGAGGCACTGAAAGTGTCTGAAGATGTGTTTATGTTGTTTTAGATTTGTATAAAACAAGGAACTGCAGATTCTGGTTTTACCGAGGAAAGACACAGAATAATGGAGTAACTCAGCAGGTCAGCTGGCAGCATCCCTGGAGAACATGGCTAGCTGATGTTTTGCTCAAGACCGTTTTGTTCAAAAATAGTTTTGTAAATTGTATTTATTCTGCCTAAAGTTTATTTTTAAATGTAAAGGAAATGTGAGGTTAGAAGGGCTCAAGGTGTAATGATTGTGTTTTTCCAAGCTCATTCAGAAGATTATATAGATCTGACAGATTCCCAAAGAACAGTGAGGGATTCTGCGTTTCCCCGTATCACATTCAGGACCTGAAGCAAAATTCACAGCAATGGTTAAGGCTGCATTAAGAGCTTTTATGCAATTTAACCACAATGATTCATCTATTTTGAGCTCAGGGCTGTTTTACTTCCTGATTTTCTCTCAACTAAGGGGAGAGGGAGGCAACGTGGCTGACAAGAGATGTTAGGGATAGAATAAAACTAAAAGAAAAGAATGTATAACACAGCAAAGAGTAGCCGGAAGCCAGAGGATTGGGAAACTTTCATAGGACAACAGAAGGAAACAAAACGGGCAATACGGGCTGAAAAGATGAAGTACGAGGGGAAGCTGGCCAGGAATATAAAGAAGGACAGTAAAAGCTTCTTTAGATGTGTTAAGGGAAAAGAGTAGCAAAGTCAAATGTGGGTCCCTTGAAGGCAGACACGGGTGAAATTATTATGGGTAACAAGGAAATGGCAGAAGAGTTGAACAGGTACTTTGGATCTGTCTTCACTAAGGAGGACACAAACAATCTCCCAGATGTACTGGAGGACAGAGGATCTAAGGGCGTAGAGGAATTGAAAGAAATTTTCATTAGGCGAGAAATAGTATTGGGTAGGCTAATGGGACTGAAGGATGATAAATCCCCTGGGCCTGATGGTCTGCATCCCAGGGTCCTCAGGGAGGTGGCTCGAGAAATAGTGGGCGCATTGGTGATCATTTTCCCATGTTCAATAGATTCAGGATCAGTTTATGTGGATTGGAGGATAGCTAATGTCATCCCATTTTTCAAGAAAGGAGCGAGAGAGAAAACGGGGAATTACAGACCAGTTAGCCTGACTTCGGTAGTGGGAAAGATGCTGGAGTCAATTATTAAAGAGGTAATAATAGGGCATTGGGATAGCAGTAAAAGGATTAGTCCAAGTCAACATGGATTTATGAAAGGGAAATCATGCTTGACTAATCTTCTGGAATTTTGTGAGGATGTGACAAGTAAAATGGATGAAGGGGTGCCAGTGGATGTAGTGTATCTAGACTTTCAGAAAGCCTTTGATAAGGTCCCGCACGGGAGACTGGTGACTAAAATTAGAGCACATGATATTGGGGGTAGGGTGTTGACATGGATAGAAAATTGGTTGGCAGACCGGAAGCAAAGAGTAGGAGTGAACGGGTCCTTTTCAGAATGGCAGGCAGTGGCGAGTGGAGTGCCGCAAGGTTCGGTGTTGGGGCTGCAACTGTTTACCATATATATTAATGATTTGGAAGAGGGAATTAGGAGCAACACTAGCAAGTTTGCGGATGACACAAAGCTGGGTGACAGTGTGAACTGTGAAGAGGATGTTAGGAGGTTGCAGGGTGACCTGGACAAGTTGAGTGAGTGGGCAGATGCGTGGCAGATGCAGTATAATATAGATAAATGTGAGGTTATCCACTTTGGCCGGCAAAAACAAGGACACAGATTATTATCTTAATGAGGTTAGGTTAGGAAAGGGGGAAGTACAGCGAGACCTGGGTGTCCTTGTACACCGGTCACTGAAAGTTGGCGTGCAGGTACAGCAGGCAGTGAAGAAAGCTCATGGAATGTTGGCCTTCATAACAAGAGGATTTCAGTACAGGAGTAAATAGGTTCTTCTGCAGTTGTATTGGGCTCTGGTGAGACCACATCTGGAGTATTGTGTACAGTTTTGGTCTCCTAATTTGAGGAAGGACATCCTTGTGATTGAGGCAGTGCAGCGTAGGTTCAAGAGATTGATCCCTGGGATGGCGGGACTGTCATATGAGGAAAGATTGAAAAGACTAGGCTTGTATTCACTGGAGTTTAGAAGGATGAGGGGGCATCTTATAGAAACATTTAAAATTATAAAGGACTGGACAAGCTAGATGCTGGAAAAAATGTTACCAATGTTGGGTGAGTCCAGAACCAGGGGCCACAGTCTTAGCATAATGGGGAGGTCATTGAAGACTGAGGAGAGAAAAAACTTTTTTACCCAGAGAGTCGTGAATTTATGGAATTCCCTGCCACAGAGGGCAGTGGAGGCCAAGTCACTGGATGGATTTAAGAGAGCAGTTAGATAGAGCTCCCCCCTAGGGGCCGGTGGAGACAAGGGATATGGGGAGAAGGCAGGCACGGGTTATTGATAGGGGATGATCAGCCATGATCACAATGAATGGCGGTGCTGGCTCGAAGGGCTGAATGGCCTCCTCCTGCCCCTATTTCCTATGTTCCTATGTCAGATAGAAAGTGTAGTCACCACGACAACCGCCAGCACTTGCTGCTCACACTCACACTGGGGGTCCCGGCCCACACATCAGCACTGAGCAGCAATCCGTCCCCTCTCCCCTCACTCACCCTTCTCTCCGAGTCTGCTGTTGCTTGAAGTGACTCCAGCTGCTGCAGACTCGGGCCTCGGATCAGCATTCAGCTGGGAGCAGGACCCGGGAACAGGGAAGGACAGGGAATCACTGGGTGGGAATGGGGGAGGGATGGTGGGAATAATGGGAATGGAGGGACGGGAAGACCCGACCCACTTGAAGTGCCAACCTGTCTGGGTCAGTCAGTCCTGTGCAGGCATCCTCTGGGGACCAGACAGACAGACAGACAGACAGACAGACAGACAGACAGACAGACAGACAGACAGACAGACAGACAGACAGACAGACAGACAGACAGAGAGAGAGAGAGAGAGAGAGAGAAGGGAGAGAGAACAGGGGAGAGAGTGTGGAGGGTAGAGAGAGACAGAGGGATAGAGGGGGAGAGAGAGAGAGAGAGAGAGAGAGAGAGAGAGTGTGATAGAGTCAGAGAGAGAGAGAGAGAGAGAGAGAGAGAGAGTGATAGAGTCCCAGAGAGAGAGAGAGAGGGATTCACCTCCAGACCGCTCTCTCTCGGGAGTCTCCGGGATTTATATGAATACGGTTGAGAATCTGTGTATGGCCCGGTAACTGTAATACTGAAAGGAGTTATCCTCTGTCTCTCTGATACAGATTTATCTAAGGGAGATACACACTTTAAACCGCTCCAGCACAGATCACAGTCAACTTCACCTGGTTTGTTATAATAATGGTGATGGCTATTCCCGTGCTGAGTGGACCTGGACACCTCCTCACCTTCACCAGCTGAAAGTAATAGCATCTGCAGAACGTTCTCAGCCCATCAATGTCAAAGGGACCGACTTTGGGAACCGACTGGTGACCTCAGGGAAACCCTTCGATGGCAAGGATTTCAGTGTGAGGATTGTCCCCGTTTTGTTTCAAGATGCCGGAACTTACACCTGTTTTCTGGAACAAAATCTATTTCCCACCATTGATCTAATCACAGTGAAAGGTAGGAGCGAATGTTGCCACTGAGTTTACTGATGAGCTTATTGTTTATAATGTAAACAACCTGCTTGTTTCCACAGTCACAGCTGAACCGTCCTGATGCAGTGACTGAGGGGGACACCGTTACCCTCACCTGCTCTGTGTCTCACGTCCCTGAGTCAATGAGACTGGTTTTGGATCAATGGGCGATGGCAAAAGTGTTGGAGAAAAGACACTGACTGTGGAAGAGAAATCACAGAGTCTGGTTATTCAGAAAGCTGAGAGAGGCAGAGGGAACTGGAGATGTGGTTTGTTTCACCAAGGGACCTGCCCCGGCTTGTTGTCCCGTACTATCAGGAGCCCCGTGGTAAGTGATAAGGGTTTGCTCTTCATACTTAGAGCCATGATTGAGTTTTGATATCGCTTATTGATCCTGACATTTGAGGGGGAATATTGTCTTCCAGTTTGAGTGGTCTTACTCTGTTATGAATACTAAGTTCTCAAATCTCAAATCACACCTCCCGAACACCACTTCTCCCCCCCCCCCCCCCTTCATTGTTCACGCATTTATCCCACCACCTAGTTATCCTATTCTCTTCCCTTCCTCTTTCTACTCATGTCCCACCCCTTCCAATTACAGAGTTTTCCTGTAACGTTCTTGCTCCACTTCCACCCATATCCCTCCCTCCGTTACTGATCCGACTGTAGATCAGTCAGTATTAGTTGACCTGATCCATGTTCATGTTTTACTGCATGCCGCTGTGTTACTCAAACACACATCTGGTTGTGTGTCATATTGTCTAGTCTGTTAGTCCAGCCTCTGGTTAGATTCGTTGCCGAGATTGAGCTTACAACACCTAAGTATTTGAGCTCTGTGTGTTTACTATAACAAACAACTTCTTCTTATGTATGGACCCTGTTATTACACATGTTTATATGACAACCTTTGTCTCCATTTCACCTCCATGTGTCATTATCTCCATCCATCTACTCATCACCATTCCCACCTGTACCCACCTATCTATCACTCACCATGCTTTGTCTCATGCCTACTTCCTTCCCCAGTTGTCATCTCCCACTCCATCAGTCTGAGAATGCATCCTGACATGAAATGTCATCCACCCATTCCTCCACAGATGCTGCCTGACCCATTAGTTTCTCAAGCAGCACTTTGTGGATCATGGGACCCGCTGGTGATGCGTGTGACATTACAGAGGCCTGTTTCCATCTGCAGTTTCTTGTGTGACAAGGTCAGGCTGAAAGATTATTGTCCAACATTTACACATTTGCTCTCTTTTCCCACAGGAAGTGGAAATTATATTTATTTTTCCATCAGGAAGGCAACTTTGTATTGAAAGGACAGACAGTCCTGGAAATGGCCCCATTGGACTTGGAATGGAGGCCACACTCGGGGCAACAAACCACAAAGCGATTGGCCACTTTCCGCAGAGAAGATCATCAGTGGGCCATACAATGGATAGTGATGAGTACAATCAAATAGCAGGCATTTCCCAGAGGATGCATGCGGACTGGGGTACCCTTAATCTGTGGATCAGGATGCCCACATTCGAACTTGCAGGACAGTTCACCTGGAATCAGACACAGCCCGCTGGGAAAATCCTGAGACAGTGGGAACTATTTGGGATTAAAGGTAATAGAGTCATAATGTCACAGCACTGAAACAGGCCCTTTGGCCCAATTCATCCATACTGACCAACTACCCATCTAAACATCCAATTTGCCCTCATTTGGCCCATCATTTTAACCTTTTTTTGTCATATACGTTTAAATGCCCTTTAAATGCTGTACCTGCATCAAACACTTCCTCTGTTCGATCTCTCAATAAGGTATGTTCACGTGCCACATTCTTTGCAAAAAACTGCCCCTCATATCGCTTCACTCGCCCCTCTGCAGGAACTATACATCAGAAGGTGTAACTCCAGAGGCAATAAGGTCATGGGAGACCCTGTCCACCCCTGCAAACGGACTGTTCCAGCTGCTACGGTTCAGGCAAACGCCTCCGTTGCCATGCTGTGAGAACGGAGGAGGATGAGAATGGAGTTTCTTCCCAGAGGGCCATTAGACTGTAAATGCCTACCTCATCAGGGACTAACTTTACTGAACCAATTTACTGTGTTTTTTTAAATTACTGTTTTTTTTCTTTTTTCCTTCCTCCCATAATATGTAAACCTTGTTGATTCTGTTCCATTCTGTTTGTAGTTTGTTTGTTTTTTGCACTAAGTCCGCGAGCATGCCAGTTTTATTTCACTGCTCATCTCGTATGTGTATGTGATGAATAACTTGAACTTGACGACTTGACATTAAGGGGTATATCAAATCTGCCCTCTCACCTTAAACATGTACTGTCTAGTTTTTGATTCCCCAATCCTGGGAAAAAAAGACCATGTGTGTTCACTATAGATATGCCTCTCATGATTTTATTCATCCCCATATAATCTCTGTTAAAGACATCCAATAAATATAATCAGTCTGAAGAAGGGTTCTCAACCTGAAACGTCACCTATCTATGTTCTCCAGAGTTGCTGCTTGATCCGCTGAATTACTCCTACACTTTATGTCCTTTTATATTATTAACTGCATCTGCAGTTCTGTGTTTCTACTTTACTGAAAACATCCCTACCTGGAAGTGTTGGATGTGGGGGACGATGGGGCGAGTGGGGGACAGGTGGTCACTACCAGGAAGTGTTGGTGTGGGGGGGACGAGGGGACAGGTGGTCACTACCAGGAAGTGTTGGTGTGGGGGGGAGGGGGGACAGGTGGTCACTTTACGCGCTCAGGAAGTTGTTGATGGGGGACGAGAGGACAGGTGGTCACTACCTGGAAGTGTTGATGTGGGGGACGAGGGGGGACAGAGTGGTCACTACCAGGAAGAGTGATGGGGGGACGAGGGGCGACAGGTGGTCACTACCAGGAAGTGTGGTGTGGGTGGACTGTGGGGACGAGGAGGACAGGTTGGTCACTCCGGAAGTGTTGATGTGGGGGACGAGGGGGACAGGTGGTCCATGACAGGAAGTGTTGATCGGGGGGGGATTCAGAGGAGGGTCACTACTGGTCAGGGGTGGAGACGAGAGGAAAGGGTGGTACTACCAGGAAGTGTGATGTGGGGGACGAGAGGACAGGTGGTCACTACCAGGATGACTGTTGATGTGGGGACGTGGAGGAAGTGTTTGTTGTTGTGTGATGTGGGGGACGAGGGGGACAGGTGGTCAATACCTGGAAGTGTTGATGTGGGGGCGGGTGGAAGGTGGTCACTACCAGGAAGTGTTGATGTGGGGGACGAGGGGGACAGGTGGTAGTGGGTCACTACCAGGGAAGTGGATGTCACTACCCGAGGGGACAGGAAGTGGTGTGTTGTGTGGGGGGGGCACTACCAGGAAAAGTGTTGGATGTGGTTGGGGATGCGAGGGGGACAGGTGGTCATACCAAAAGTGTTTGATGATGCCATCACTGAGCACGGCTGCTCAACATTCGGCCGACTGTCTGTCTGCAGGGAAAAGACAATTCTGCTGCAGTAGTTCACAAAAGCTGTTGGTGAAACTGAACCACATGTGTCTGTTTTTCCATAGTTGAGGCCGGACTCACCGAGGCCAGTAATGGGCAGTGACGTCACCCTCAGCTGTGCCATCTCAGACTCCCAGATACCGTCAGTCTTCAGTGGAAACCAAGAGGCTCATCTCAGCAGAAACAGGAGGAGCAACACTGATCAGATCCGTGTGAATTAACACCGTCTATCTGATGATCCAACAATCGTTGGGAGCGGGATCGAATCCCATCTGTACACGTGGAAGTGCTGGAAAATAGCTCCGTTGTTCTCATGGAGACACCAATGTTGAAGTGGATCAGGGTGAGTCAAAGCTGCCTTGCAGCAGGTATTTAAATAGTTCTTGGTATCAAAAAACTGTTCCACGTTGTGTAGTGAGCACTGACTCCACCGTGGGCTTCCCACTGCAGGATGTGGACATTGCCTTTACCCTGGGACATGGTGTAAATATTTACATGGTGGCACTAAGATTGATGGAGCCACACAACAGGAAGAACCAAGGGATTATTTCAGTTCACTGCATGAACACTGCTTCTGTACGCAGCCTGAAACCTGCACACTCCTGCAGACAGACAGACAGACAGACAGAAGACAGGACAGACAGAAAGACGACAGACAGACCAGACAGACAGACAGACTCGACTCCAGAACGATCTCTCTCGGGAGTTCTCGGGAGGTTTCATTCCATCCCGTGACTGAGATTGCCCGGACAGTCGGGTGTGGGGGGCGAACCTCATGTTGAAATGTAGAGTGGAATATCCAACCTTCACTTGCAATTTACTGAACATGTGTACAGCGCACTTTGTATTTTATAAAGATCTGATGAGTTTAGTGCGGCATTTGAAAGATGTTACATTTGAAACTTGATCAGCTGAACAAAAACACCACCAATGTTTATATGAATTCGGTTGGAATCTGTGTGATGGCCCAGTGTAAAACTGTAATACTGAAAGGAGTTATCCTCTGTCTCTCTGATACAGATTTATCTGGAGGGGAGATACACACTTTACCGCTCCAGCAAAGAATCACAGTTCAACTGCACCTGGTTTGCTTATAATTATGGTGATGGCTATTCCCGTGCTGTGTGGATCCGGGACACCTCCTCACTTCACCAGCTGAAAAGTATAGCATCTGTCAGAATGTTATAGCCATCACTGTCAAGGGGACCGATCTTGGGAACGACTGGTGACCTCGGGAAAAAAATTCGATGGCAAGGATTTCAGTGTGAGGATGTCCCGTGTTGTTTCAAGATGCGGAGTTTACGTTGTTATCTGGAACAAAATTATTTTCACCATTGATCTAATCCACAGTGATAAGGTAGCGAGCGAATGTTGCACTGAGGTTTAATGATTGAGCTTATTGTTTTTAATGTAAAAACCTGCTGTTTACACTGTCACAGCTGATCGTTGATGCAGTGACTGAGGGGGGGACCGTTACCTCCCTGCTCTGTGTTCACGTCCTGAGTCAATGAGACGTGGTTAGATCAATGGCGATGCAAAAGTGTTGGGGGAAAAGTAATGACTGTGGTAGAGAAAACACGTGTCTGGTTATTAGAAAGCTGAGAGAGTTAGAGGGAATGAGATGCGGTTTGTTTCATCAAGACAGCCAGGCTTGTTGTCCATTTACTATCAGGAGCCCGTGGTAAGTGATAAGGGTTTTCTTTCATACTTAGAGCCATGATTGATTTTGATGTTGCTTATTGATCCTGACATTTGGAGTGGATTATCTTCTTCAGTTTGAGTGTATTACTTTTTATGAATACCGAGTTCTCTAATCTCAATAACACTTACGAATCCCACTTCTCCCCCCCCCCCCCTTCATTGTTCACGCATTTATCCACCACCCAGTTATCCTATTCTTTCCCTCCTCTTTCAATATGGCCACCCTTCCAATTGAAGAGTTTTCCTGTAATGTTCTTGCTCCACTTCACCCTTTTCCCTCCTCTGTTTACTGATCTGACTGTAGTTCAGTAGTATTAGTTGACTGAATCATGTCATGTTTTACTGCATGCGCTGTGTACTAAACACTAATTGGTGTGAACAGGGATTATATAAGGACTTAAGATTTTTTAAATGGAACATATAGAAACAACAGAAATGTTCCCAATCAATGAATAATAAAAACATCTCCAGATTTCAATAATTTTTTATTGACATCCTTAAAAAATCT